>RJWT010047020.1:0-11366 GCA_004365215.1 Cuniculus paca | reverse complement strand
ATACTCCATGCAACAGGAACCCAGAAAAAAGCAGGGGTAGCTATTCTGTTCACAGATGATGTGAACTTCAAACAAATAATGGTCAAAAGAGATAAAGAAGGTCACTACATACTGGTTAGGGGAAAACTCCAAGAGGAAGAAATAACAATCTTAAATATATATGCACCAAATATGGGAGCACCCAACTATATAAAACAAAGATTAATGGAAATGAAAAATCAAATAAGCAACAGCACAATTATAACAGGAGACCTTAACACACCCTTGACTCAAAGAGACAGATCAACTAGACAGAAAATCAGCAAAGAAATAATAGAACTGAATCAAACCTGTGAACAAATGGACCTGGTAGACGTCTACAGAGTTTTCCACCCAACAACATCAGAGTATACATTCTTCTCAGCTTCACACGGTATATTCTCTAGAATAGACCATATATTGGCCCATAGAACATGCTTAAATAAATGCAAAGGAACTGAAATTATCCCATGCATACTATCTGATCACAGTGCCATCAAACTGAAAATTAATGACAAAAGAAACTGCAAAAACTCCATAAACACATGGAAATTAAATAGCACACTCCTGAACAATCAGTGAGTCACAGAGGAAATTAAAGAAGAAATTAAACAATAACTACAAGCAAATGAAAATACAAATACAACTGATCAGAACCTGCGGGATGCAATGAAAGCAGTCCTCAGAGGGAAATTTATTGTGGTGAATTCCCACATCTGGAAAATGGAAAGAACACAAATAAACAATCTGATGTTACACCTGAAACATCTAGAAAAAGAAGAACAAGCCCAACCCAAAGCCAAAAGAGGAGAGGAAATTGTAAAGGTCAGAGCAGAAATTAATGCCATTGAGAATAAGAAAACAATACAAAGAATCAACAAATCAAAGAGCTGGTTCTTTGAAAGAATAAATAAAATTGATAAGCCACTAGCCAACCTTATTAAAAAAAGGAAAGAGAAAACTCAAATCCCTGCAATAGGGAATGAAAAGGGTGAAATCACTACAGACCCTGTGGAAATACAGAAGATCATCAATTCCTATTTTGAAAATCTTTACTCTCATAGATTCGATAACACTGAAAAAATGGACAGAATTCTAGAAACATATCAATTACCAAAACTGGACCAAGAAGATGTGAAACTACTGAATAATCCAATTTCAGTTAATGAAATCAAAAATGTAATTAGAACCTTACCAACCAAGAAAAGTCCAGGTCCTGATGGATTCACAGCTGAGTTCTACAAGAAATTCAAGGAAGACTTAATGCCAACACTCCTCAAACTCTTCAGTGAAATTGAAGGGGAAGGAAGTGTCCCTAAATCATTCCTGGAAGCAAGTATTACCCTAATACCAAAACCAGAGAAAGACCCAGCCAAGAAAGAGAACCACAGGCCAGTCTCCCTAATGAACATGGATGCAAAAATCCTCAATTAAATACTGGCAAACAGAATCCAGCAAGTCATCAAGAAGATTATACACCATGACCAGGTGGGATTCATCCCAGGAATGCAAGGATGGTTCAACATATGCAAATCAATAAATGTAATACACCATATCAATAGAGCCAAAGATAAGAACCATATGGTCATTTCAATAGATGCAGAAAAAGCTTTTGATAAAGTCCAACACTCATTCATGACAAGAACCGTAAAGAAAATTGGAATAGATGGTCTTTACCTCAATCTGATAAAAGCCATCTATGACAAACCAACAGCCAGTATCATATTAAATGGTGAAAAACTGAAAGCTTTCACTCTAAAATTGGGAACAAGACAAGGATGTCCACTTTCACCACTCCTATTCAATATAGTGCTGGAAACATTAGCCAGAGCAATTAGACAAGAGAGAGAAATAAAAGGAATAAGAATAGGAAAGGAAGAAGTTAAGTTATCACTATTTGCAGATGACATGATACTCTACATAGAAGACCCACAAAACTCCATAGAAAGACTTCTGGATATCATAAACAAATTCAGTAATGTAGCTGGATACAAAATCAGTACTCAGAAATAAATTGCATTCCTGTTCACAAACAACAAATGCACTGAGAGAGAAATAAGAGAAACCACACCCTTTACAATAGCATCCAAAAAACTGAAGTACTTAGGAATCAACCTAACAAAGGAAGCAAAAGATCTATTCAATGAAAATTACAGTACTCTTAAAAAAGAAATTAAAGAGGATCTCAGAAAATTGAAAGACATTCCATGCTCATGGATAGGAAGAACAAACATTGTGAAAATGGCCATTCTCCCAAAATTATTATACAGATTTAAAGCAATTCCCATCCAAATACCATTAGCATACCTCACAGATCTAGAGAAATCATTCTTAAAATTCATCTGGAACCAGAAAAGACCTAGAATAGCAAAGGCACTTCTGGGCAGCAAGGGCAGGACAGGAGGCATCACAATCCCAGACTTGAAATTATACTACAAAGCTATTGTAATGAAATCAGCATGGTACTGGAATCAAAACAGACCTGAGGATCAATGGAATAGATTAGAAGAGACAACCGCAAGTACAAACACACTCAGCCATCTTATCTTTGAGAAAGGGGCCAAACATGTTCACTTGAAAAAAGATAACCTCTTTAATAAATGGTGCTGGAAAAACTGGCTTTCCATATGCTGAAAACTAAAATTAGACCCAAGCCTATCACCATACACTAAACTAAAGTCAAAATGGATCAAAGATCTAAATATTAAAACAGAAACACTAAATAGGCTGGAAAACAAAGTAGTTAGAAATCTTGAAAACATAGGAGTAGGTGGAGAATTCATGAACAAAAGTCAAAGTGCACGGGAAACCCCTCACAGTGTCAACAACTGCGATCTTGTCTTGTTAAAAAGTTTTTGCATGTCAAAAGAAATCTCCAATAGAGTGAAAAGAAAACCCACAAATTGGGAAAAAATTTTAGTCAACTGCCCTTCAGACAAAGGTCTTCTATCTAGAACATAAAAAGAATTAAAAAATATCAGGACCTTGAAATTCAAAGATCCAATCCAGAAATGGGCATCTGAGATGAAAACACACTTCTCAGCTGAAGAAATACAAATGGCAAACAAATACATGAAAAAATGTTCAGCATTGTTGGTCATTAGAGAAATGCCAATTAAAACACCTCTGAGATTTCATCTCACTTCAGAAAGAATGGCCAGGATCAAGAAAACCACCAACAATAAATGCTGGAGAGTCTGTGGGGAAAAAGGAACCCTTCTCCACTGTTGGTGGGAGTGTAGACTGGTGCAACCACTGTGGAGGTCAGTCTGGAGGTTTTTCAAAAAGCTTAGATTGGAGGTCCCATTTGACCCAGCTATTCTGCTTCTGGGCATATTTCCAGAAGGAGTGAAATCATCTTACCACAGTGATATATATGCACCCATGTTTGTAGCAGCACAATTTGTAATAGCCAAATCTTGGAAACAGCCCAAATGCCCATCAATAGAGGAATGGATAAGAAAGATGTGGTACTTTTATACAATGGAGTACTATTCAGTTATAAAGAAGGATCACATTGAGGCTTTTATAGGTAAATGGATGCTGCTTGAGTCCATACTCATAAGTGAAATAAACTAAATTCACATGTGTAAACAGCGCATCGTCTCCCTAGTATAAGAAACTGAAAGACTCAATAAGATACAAAATTCCCGATAAATATGGAGAAAAGGTTCTGAAGTCCAATGGTGCTTTTATTCTTTGATTTGATTGGTTTAAGTCCCTTTCCTACTATTTGATTGCAATATGTGAGAAGATAGGAACAGCTCTTTTGAAAAATGGGACTTTACGGTAGCCATTGCTGGTTTCTTGTTGTCCGACTTGAAGGCCTGTAATGTTCTTTTCTTTTTTCTGATTTTATATTACTTTGTTTTGTTTGAGTTTATTGTCTGTAAATGTATGAACAACCATTTTGAAGAAAGCAAGAGACACTAGGGTAACCACTGTTAATCTCCTGTTGTTATGTTTTGAAAAACTGTATAGCTTTCAGTGTTCTGTTCTGAAATGCTATATTATGTTTGACTCTATTCTGTTTTGTTTTGCTTTGTTTTGTTTTATTTTATTCTCTTTAAAATAAAAGACATTTACAAATCAATTTGAGCTACAATACAAAATGAGTTTATGATGCTATTCAGTTGATGTGGTACATTGATTACAATAAAGGCTTCAGTTCTTGGCTGGTAACCAGCTCAGGTGGAAGGCAGAGGCAGTCCCTGCTCCATGCGCATTCCAGGTGACATTGGCAGACCATGCTTGCTGGTAACCATCTCAGAGGGAAGGCATAGGCAGGCCCTGCTCTATGCAGGCATTCCAGCAGACAAAGGGAGATACTGTTCGCCACCGATAACCAGCTCTGGGGGAAGGCAGAAGCAGGCCCTGCTCCACATGCATTCCAGCAGCCCTTGGGACACTTCTGCCTCAGGTAACCAGCAAGGGCTGGGAAAAACAGAAGTGTGCCCTGCACCAGAGCACCCAGTGGGCATCATTGGATACCTGTGGCAAGCACTGGCCAGGAACATCAAACAGTCACGCTCCATAGAAATTGTAGCCAATGTGGGAAATGCCCAGAACCCCACTACCTGCTGGTTTGGAAGAACGCAAGAAAATGTCAAGACAAAGCAAAAGGCAGTCCCTGGGCTCCAACCCAAGCAGAGCAATTCCAGGAGATGAAAACATGGAAAAGATCGGGAGTTGAACACCTGAAGTTTCTGCAGTGATGGCAACTGAAGTAAAGAGACAACTCCATGAGGCTATAAAAGAAATTAGAACAGAAATACTATCTCAGGTAAAAGAAGAAATGAAAAGCATAATAAAAGAATTGCTAAGCTTCTTTAAAGAAGGCATAGATTAAAAAAGTAGAGGAGCAAAGGAAAATGAGGGAAACCATGAATGAATGATATGAGAGATTTCAAATGCATGAAACAGATTCAAAGAGATATCCAGGAAATTAAAAACTCCATTGAAAGCTGGAAAAATTGCTTGAAAGAAACTGAAAATAGACTTTCAGACCTTGAAGACAGGTGTGCAGCTTGTGATCGGGAAAGGAAAGAGCTCTTAAAAATAATGAGGAAGCAGGAAATAACAATTAAATGACTGCAAAATGATGAGAAGCGAAATAACTTGAGTGATAGGTATCAATGAGGAAGCAGAGGTCAACACAAAAAATATTAAAATTCTATTTACAGAAGTACTAGCAGAAAACTTCCCAAACATGGGAGAAAGACATGCTATTCAGATAAGTGAGGCATATAGAACTCCAGCTAACCTTAACCAAAGTAAATGTACACCCTGACATATAATAATCAAGATTCCAGAAATTCAACACAAGAACAGAATATTGAAAGCTGTTTGAGAAAAGAAACAGACCACCTATAAAGGAAAACTCATCAGAATCACAACAGACTTCTCAACACAAACCATCAAGTCAAGAAGAGCTTGGAGTGAAATATTTCAAGTCCTGAAAGAAAAAAACTTCCAACTCAAATTGATGCACCCTGCAAAACTATCTTTCAAAATTAATGGGGAAACAAGATACTTCCATGACAAAGAACAACTGAAGGAGTTTATAACTGCCAAACCAACTCTAGAAAGAATACTGAAGGACATTTTAGAAAGAGATAAAAAAGACCACGATTCCAGGAACAGTGGCAGAGTGGGATCACCAAGCGGGACAGACAATAGAATGGAGGGGAAAAGTACGCAGCCAATGGCAGGAAAATAGTATGGCAGAGATGAGCCAGTGCATGTTGGCCATAACTATTAATGTAGATGGCTTCAATTCACCAATAAACAGAAACACAGGCAGAATGAATCAGAAGACAAGATCAATCAATATGCTTTATCCAACAAACGCATTTAATTTGAAAGGGAATTCATAGATTAAAAGTCAAAGGAGAGAAAACAATGTTATATGTTACAGGGAACCAGAAAAAAACAGTAGGGGTAGCTTGCCCATTAGCTGCAGAATGAAAAGGAAAGATAAGGCATTTCTATATAATGGAAAGCTACTCAGCTATAAAGAAAGATAACCTTGAGACTCCTGTAGGTAAATGGATACAACTTGAGAGCATGCTCATGGGTGAAAGGGTTCACAGTCACATGGGTGAACATTGTATTGTTTCCCCCAGTATAAGAAACTGGGGAAATTAGTGGGATCAAAAATACAAAATAGAGGTTGTGAAGGTGAAAGGGGAGGAGTTGTCCACAGGGGGAAGGCAATGGCCATTGTTAATCTATTATTCTGTTTTGAAGCCCTGTATTGTTCTCATGGTTCTGTTTATCTTGGTTTTATGGTTTAGTTATGTTTGATTTTATTATATTTGATGGCATGGACAGCTATTGTGAAAATAGCAAAATGGATTATTGCAGCCATTATTGATTTCCTATTATCTTGTTCCAAAGCCTTTATTGCTTTACTTGTTTTCTTTTGATTGATTTTGTTCTATTTTTCTTTGTTTGATTTTGTTTGTGTGATGGTATAAGCAGCTACTTTGAAGATAAGATGCATCAGGATAGTCTCTGTTGTATTCCTGCAGTCTTGTTTGAAGTCCTGTATTGCTTTCATTGTTTTCTTTTGATTGGTTTTAGTCTACTCTCTTTTATTTGATTGTATTATACCTGAGGGTATGCGCAGTTATTTTGAAGATAACAAGAGGCATTATGATAGCCATTATTGATTTCCTTTCATCTTGTTTTGAGGTCTTGTATCATGTTAATTATTTCATTTTGATCAACTATCCTATTTTGTTTTGTTTGTTTTTATTATGTCTGATGATATAAACAGCTACTTTGAAGATAAGAAGATGCATTATGGTAGTCACTGTGGTATTCCAACTGCCTTGTTTTGAAGTCCTGTATTGCTTTCATTGTTTTGTTTTGATTGGTTTTATTCTGTTCTGTTATGTTTGATTTTATTAAGCCTGATGGTATGGGAAGTTATTGTGAAGATAGCAAGGGGAAACATGGTTACCATTGTTGGTTTATTTTTGTTTTGTTTTGAAGTCTTGTATCACATTCTTTGTTTTGTTTTGCTAAAATATTCTGTTTTATTTTGTATTTGTTTTATTCTCTTCAAAGTAAAAAAAGGCTTCAATTCTTATCCCTATTTGCACAATCTTTTCAACATTACTTAATAGCTCCTTTCATAATTGGAGCAATGCATTTCTCTACCCTTCCCATCTGGGTTCACCTTGTGTGTAAGTTTGTTAGAGCCACCATAACAAAGTACCACAGACTGGGGAGCTTAATCAGCTGACATTCATTTCCTCATGGTTCTGGAGGACAGAAGTGCAAGATCACGGGGTTGGTAGGTTTGGGTTTTCCCAAGGCCTCTCTCTTTGGCCTCCAGATGGTTGCCTTCTCCTTGCATCTTCACATGGACTTTTCTGTTTGGATAGCTTCCTGTTATCTCTTCTCAGAAGGAGGCTAAGTCTATTGGGTTAGGCCTCACCCTTATGATTTTATTTAATCTTAATAACCTCTTTAAAGGCCCTTTCTCTGCTACCTCCATATTGGGTGTTAGAGCTTCAACTTGTGAATCTAGAGTGGGTGATATAGTTTAGTCCACAACACTTTGTCAATTCCTGAGCGCATTAGAATATAGTGCAAGTGTCAACATGTCTGCTTTGAAACTAGATCCCAACAGGCATTGTGGCTTACACTTTCTTGCAACACTGCCCAGCAAGCATGAGCTAGCTTGATGGATGTAGAAATTCATAGGGTTTATTGAGTCACCAGTCAACAGCTTACCAATCATAATATAGGTAAGGCTTTGCTGTAGTCAACAGCCAGCTATCACAGTTCAGGCAAAGATTCGGTCTAACCTACAACCAACAAATCACAAGACATCCGAGATTGTCCTGAAGCAGCCAGGACCAGCTCACCTTGTCAGCTGACTACAGTCACCAGATGAAATGACCTTAGCTTCAGAACTTCTTTGCTCACCCATAGGCCCATGAGCAATAATAAAAGCTTATTGTTTTAAGCCATTGAATATTTAGGACTTGGTAAACTCAGGAATTGATAGTCAGTGCATAACTGATAACCACTTAGATTTTGTTTCTGAAAAAGATAATTTTGTTCATACTATACAACAAGAGGAGGTGAATTTTTTATAGTCCAGACAAAGTCATTAGTAAGCATCTAGCCACCTGACTGTGATAAGAAGGAAATAGAATTACTTTTTTTTCCCAACAGCTTGCATTAGAGCTCACTTGGGGGATAATTTTTATTTGGAAAAATACTGTGGAAGGCTGCTTCTCTGATATAATTAGAACTGGGAGTTGCCTGGTTAATTTTGCAGAAGAATTAAAGTTGTCTGTTAGCGATGAGCTTTCTACCTTCTGTGGGCAGCAATCAGTATGCTTTTCAGAGGACATGGAGAGTGGTGGTAAGTGTCATGAAGCGGATATGGTAGGAATTGGTCAGGAGCATTGCTTCCCTTACTTTGGTTCCCTTGCTTCTGAAAAGACCTAGGTGAGTATCCTAAGAAGAGAAAGAATAATTAGTATTCATAAGACTGAGTTCCAAGTAATAGATGTAAAAATATTGTCCTTTGTCCATTCATTTGTACAAAAGATTTACTGTATTTTTCCAAGCAAGTGTGTTTTGAACCCCTTCTTTGGATCTTGGTGAAATTAGGAACTCTGTCACATTCATCCACTGTGTGCCAAGTAGGTTAGCACCTGATTGCAATTAGGTACCACTACTGCTTGCATTTAGAAGGAAAAGGAACTCATATCATTTGACTGAAGCATGGTAAAAATTAATTAATTTAAACCTGGCACCAAATTTTTTTAGAATGAAAACTACTATTGTTTAGGGAAACAGCTGAGTATAGACCGCTGGACCTGGGAGAGTGGGAAAATGGTAAGGCATGATGAGGAAGGGAGTAGTGAAACAAAGAGACTGTGAAAGTGGGTCTACAGAAAAATGTAGAAGTGACTTGGAAGTTATGGCTTTCATGGAGCACAAAAAGCTCACTGACTAAAACAAAGCCTAGGTGGAGGAAGAAGAGAAAAGATAGGGTTAAGCAAAGTGGTCCATGAAAAATTCTGTTGTTAGGCAGACAGATTGATGGAAATTTTAAGCATGAGGTGTTTCACTGATAGGTTTTTGGCTGTGCCATGGTGTAAAACCATTTATTGTGTCAAACTTCTAGTTAAAAAAGTCTGCAGCTCAGGAAGCCTTGGCCACCAGTGCAAAAATGGGCAGAGAGTGAGTTGATCCAGATTCAGTGTTCTCTTCTGAATTATGGGAGTCTGAGTTGGAAGCAATCCAGCAACTATGACTACCCTTTCCCAACAGCTTCAAGGATCTTCAGAGATGGGAATCAGTCCTGAGCTTCTTCATAACAGATGGTATGGGCTTTGACAATTTCATTTGAATTTCAAAGGAATAGGTGAGTGTTATGGTTTGTGTCTGGATGTTCCCCCAAAGCCTTGTGCAGCCACAGGGGTGAGTCTTTTAAGAAGTAGTTGAGTCTAGAGTTTGCTATTGATTTATGGTACAATGCTGGAATTAAGGGTGTAAGTGCTACACCTGCCCTAGGGCAGGTAGCTTGTATACAATATAAGGGAGAAAAAGAGGCTTGTCCTTCCCTTTTTGCTGCCATTGCTTTTGCTGCCTTTCACCGCCATGAACTGTTGCCCATCTGCCATGTGCCATCCTGCCTTGGAGCCAGCCGATTATGGACTAAAACCTCTGCAAACTGCGTGCTAAAAAGCCTTTTCCTCTTTAACCTTGGGTGTCAGGTATTTTGTCTCAGTAATGATAGAAAAGTAACTAAGACAGTGAGGGAAGGAAGCCAATATCAGGATGGTGTGGGATCTCATTTTACATATTAGGAAAGCAGACCTTGTAGGGGACTGGGAAGCAGACAGCCATGATGCTAGGGATAAGCAAATGTGGGGAAGGGTGTTTTAAGGAAGCATTTCACCTTTATACCTTCTCACTAATATAACTCAGTAAGGCATAGGGAGACAGCTTGCATATTTTCTGCTTTAACTTACACTCAAAATCCATTTTGTAGCTTTAAGTATATGTTTGAAGGAACTGCATATATTTTTTCTACAGTTAGAAATAATGATCGTAGCACCCTTAACTGATGAAGCTTGTGCAAACATTATTCTCTTTTATCTCTCCCATACTGAGATCTGGATAATGGGAATTTCCAGAGAATTATTTCTCAAAATGCTTTTCCAGAATCATATGATTACAATATCATTATGTTAAGGGCTGAAGATTCAGTTAAATGGTAGAATACTTGCCTAGTATGTGTGAATACCTCTGTTTGCTCCCTAGCAATGCAGAAAAAAATTGTTAGAAAATTTCCCTATTGCCCCACGAGTATCTCCAAATCTCTTGAGGTGCATATTAGAGCCTTCATAAAATCTAGTCACTTAGTCACTCTGGAGAGAAAAAGCCTACTTTAGGTGCTGTCTAGGAGGCTTCATCTTTGAAGTACCTGCTTGAAAAGCTCTGAAACATGGCCATTATACCAGGGCAGGAGCCTTGGTAATTGTTAAGCATACTCCCATGGCCCCATCCTTGGCATTCATTTCTTAGAGTAGGTGATTACTTATCTCGAGGCATTTTCTGATTAAGGAAGATAAGAAATTCTGAAGTTCCAGATTTTTGTTTCTGCCCCTACGCAAAATAGTTGGGGCTGTGCCTTTGGGATGGAGTCTTGGGTAATGGAAGAAAATTCTAAGTTGTTGTTTGGAAATTGTTATGACCCTAATTCTAGAACTAATTCTAGAGTTCATTACACATGCCTGGGTTTAAATAGGTGAGGGTTAAAAATTTTGACTGCCACGACTGTAAATGATAATCAAGCAAGAAGCTGCTTTTCTTTAAAAATACTTCAGCCTGCATCCTACTCTAGAGATTCTGATTTAATTGGTTTGGGCTGCAGCCTTAATATTGAAAATTTAAAAAGTCTCCCCAAATAATTCTTATGTGCACCAGAGAGTAAAGAGGGAGAGAGAAGTGAAGGGAACAGGTAAAGGAGGAGGGAGAGAGATCAAGTCTCTTACTGACTGTGTCTTTAAGGGCATATTCGGTTCTATAAAATGGGGCTAGTAATAGAATTATCTAATAGGTGTCTTAGTCCATTTTGCTTTGCTACAACAAAATACCTGAGACCTTGACTGGCGCAGAGAACACACACACACACACAGACACGAGAGCCTCTTTGTTCTTCTTTACAGAACTCCTCTAAACTGGTTTATTGTGTGTTGATATATACAAGAATCAGATAGCCACACTTCAGCGCAGGGGACCAATAAAAGTATCGCCTCTTTGTTCAAGCTCAGCCAATCAGGGACCGCCAACACGCCTAGCTTTACCGC
>RJWT010047019.1:0-11400 GCA_004365215.1 Cuniculus paca | reverse complement strand
GTGTAAAACTTGGATTTGGAAGTGAAGTATTCTTGTCATCATTTGCACACTTGGAAGGTAGTTGTGAGGGCCCCAGACCATGTTGCAAACTCACATTGTTATGTTCTAGCCCCGCTTGCTGTTGTTTTGATGTGGCCACCAGAACCTCAACCCCTCAAGCTCCCACCTGGGCCTCCTTCTGCTGTTCTGTCACTCGAGTCAGGTGCTTGTTTAGCTCTGTGAGAGCCTCCCCAGCAGTGCTCCCTGTCATCAAGCTGGAGATTTGGAGGCATTGAAAAAACCACCTGGGTTTCAGCTCCTCCTGTGGTTTCCAGCTCATTCTTGCTTCCCTCACTGATAGCCTGCCCTGCGATGTCAGAGCCCAGCACCTGCCACAGAGCCAGCAGCCACACATGGGTGGTTGTGCACTCTTGCAACTGTGTCAGGTCAAATCCCTACAGTAAACCGCACTGTACATCGCTCTTCATGCTTCTGCTTCTCTGACTGAAGCCTGACTGATATTACAAAAGCAGATTCTTGATTTTTTTTCCCATTTTCATTGTTTGCCCAGCTTCCACAGGAATCACACAATGGGGTGGGAACAATTAGCAGGAAGGTCAGGCACTCCTGGGGCCCGCTCACCATGACCTAATCAAAATTTATTTAGGTACCTCAGGGCATCAGTAAAAATAGAAATCAGGAAGTCTTTAAAATGGCTGAAATTTCTCATTACCTGCAGGATAAACAAAGTCCAAAACACCGTATTTAAGGCAACCAGAACCGCAAGGAACATAGAGGCCTACGAAGAGATGAGGAGATATTTTCCCTGCACGTGTGATTTGACCCTCATATATTAAACACTAATATGTGTTAGGGAGTCTGCTATGAAGTAAAATAAGCTGATATTTGAGAGATTATTTTATATTATACAGTCTTCTAAGGGAAAAGAGATTAGAAAAATGTTTGGTTTAAGGATGGAATAAACATTACTTGCTATTATTCTGTTTTACATGTAGCATTACATTGCACCTGTGCCCTTACAATGACCTTGTGAAGCAGTAATTGTAGCAGGTGCTGTTGGTACCCCCCCTCCCCTATTACCAGGCAGGTGTGCTGTCTCCTTGTGGTTATACGTGTTGCTTGCTAAGAGTTTACAGCTCTTCTTTCTCCAGAGACTTGCCTTCAATCCAACAGGAACCACCTGGGGAGATTGCCTTCCACAACAACCATGCGGGACAGTCAGGAGCCAAGGACTAAGGGACTCAGGGGCATAAAAAGTTGTCTCTTGCTGCAAAGTGGAATTACCTTGTGGCCGAGTTCAATAATTCCCTGTGGATTAGACTGAAGCTGGTCCCCAGTTGAGACCACATCTACTTTTCTCTTCAGCAGGCCCTACTCCCTCTAATCTTCCTACCTTCCTCCTGAGATTCTTCTAAATAAGCATCCACCCATAAGCTTCTGTCTCAGGTTCTGATCATGAGAACCTGACCAGAGGTGTGCTCTCAATATCCTGATTTTCAGGAGACAGGTAAGGATGGCTAGATAACTTTCCCAGGATCCTTTCTAGACCACATAGATGGATTTGAACTCAGGTAGTCTGAGTCCATACTTTTACTGATGCTATTTATATTAAAAAGCAGAATTATTTAAATTCATGAAGAATTTATGTGCCAATAAAAGTTATGTCGGTAAACATCAGTTCTAAGCCACATATGGGGTTGTATGCCTGTAATTTTAACATAGGAGAGGCTGAGTCAGGAAAATTGCTAGTCTGAGGACTCCCTGAGGACTATACAGCAAGATCCTGCTTCAAAAGGTAACAAACAAACAAAATATATCAGTTCTAGCCTCTGCACTAGGATGCTGAGAAATGAAAGTCAATCAGATATGGTCATTGTGTTTCCAAAAGCCTACAAGTTCTTGAAAAAGACAGTCACCAGTAGGAAACATTGTGTGTTGCAAGGATCAACACACACACATGCATGCAGAGAGAAAGAGAGAGAGAGAGAGAGAGAGAGAGAGAGAGAGAGAGAGAGAGAGAGAGAGAGACTACAATGGTTCAACTGTGGATTTTTCAACTTTACAATGGTATGAAAGTGATACCAACACAATGGAAATCATATTGTGAATTTTGATCTTTTCCTGAGCTAGCAGTATGTGGTATGATACACTCTCATAACAAGCCATGCTCCCAGTCAGTTGTATGAGTTACCCAATACTTCATTTTAACATAGACCTTGTGTAACATGTTTGTGCCCAACTGTAAGCTAATGGAAGCATTTTGAGAACATTTAAGAGTAGGCTAAGCTAAGTTATGATGTTTGGTAGGTTAAATGTGTTAAATAAAATTTTTACTTACAATATTCTCAGCTTATGATGGGTTTATTGAGATATGACCCCATCTTAATTCAAGGAACATCTACATACAAACATAAACATACATAAACCTATGCATACATACAAAACCAAAACACACATAGATGAATGAAAACTCATGAACATTCACATGTGTATCCATACCCTACCCTTACTATACACTTCCTTACAGATGCCAAAAAAAGAATATGATACTGCAGTTTCTATATTCTAGGAATATATGTTAATAGAAGAAGTAAAATCAACATTTTGGATACTTTAATCATATGCCTATATTTCTTTTTTGTGTTTGTTTCTAAGTAGTCTAGTAGGAAGTTTAAAAACATAAACACATGAAAGCAATATATATTAAAATTTTAAAATATTTGTGTATTTCAGAAAATAATAATGGTGTTTATGTGAGGGTAACCTATAGTCTGATGAGCCAAAAACAACACAAAGTACAGGTCACTTAGGAAGGTAATAATATGAATGGTAAATCTTTAGATATTCATTGTTCTTGCCTTACTGTGTTTTCTAATTACTGAATTCTCATAGTCTGTGTTCTAAGGTTCTCTCTTCCAGTCATTCACAGCCTCACTGTTTTCTTTCCAAGTTCTGCAGCCTCTGCTGATGGTCACAGTGCCAATCCCATGGAGCCAGGACTTAGGTGAAATGAACATTGGACCTGGAGTCCTGTGTTTGTATCACTGCTTTATAATTTACTGACATTGAATTTAGTTGTCTTATCTGAATAAATGGAGAAAATCGTGTCTACTTCGTGGAAGCTTTGTGATGTTTGCATAGGTAGTATCTTGATGGCACGTGGCCCAGCACCTGAGAAGATGGCACTAGAGGAATCAATAAGTCCATAACTAATGCTCAGCAAAGGTGTGACCTTACCACAGGAGCCCCGCCAATTAGAGTCAGAAGCCAGGAGCAGCCAATGGAAGGAACCACAGACACTTCTTTACTAGATAGACCAATCAATATTTTGCCAAATTTGCACACTTCTTGTTTTTATTAATGGCAGTGGTGACAGTTGCTGCAGCAGTTTTCGTAGAAACATTTGAGAGAAATTTCTAGGGGTCATGGTTTTCACCCCTTAGATACACATATGTGTATCAAACTGGCAAAATTTTATTTTACACACATATTCACAGCAAAGTGATCAAGTGATCTGTAGTTCAGAAGTTTATATTCAAATTTTCTAATTGTCCCAATAATGCCCTCTATTACATTCTTTTCCAGTCCAGGATCACATACGGTTGTCACCTTTAGGGTAGGCTCCTATATGAAAAATTTTTCATATAGGGTAGGCTCCTATATGAAAAATTTTTGTGCACTGCATGATCACAAAAAGTTTCTTCCATTTTCTTTTAGAAGTTTTATGTAGTGTCAGTTATTTTCAAGTTTATAAATGAATAATTTACTCAATAAGAAATAATCTATTGACATTAGTGTTTGTCTGATGTTCATATTGTCCCACTATGACCACTAAAAGCCCTTCCAACACAGCTCCTTACTTGTTAAGTGCACCCTGATTTTCTGGAACAGGTGTTGCAGGCTCACTGTGTACTTCAACTGCTCTAGTCCTGAAATTAACTTTTTTTTTTTGGGTACTGGGGATCAAACTCACGACCTTGCGTTTGCCAGGCAGGCACTTAGGCCACTAAGCTAAATCCCTGGCAATTTACCCTTTCTTCCAAAGAGTTCTCACTCCTTTTAGTGTGATTGATTATTTATTTATTTATTTATTTATTTATTTATTTATTGTGCCGCTGTAGTGGGAAGTTGGTGCATGGCAATGCGGCTGGAGTAGTTGGGGACGACCTACCAATTGAGGACACTTATTAACCACCATTTCAGAACAGCAGCACCCAAGCTGAGCTCTGCACCTGATACCAATTTTCTGAAGAGCAAACACACCAAATCTGGCACCTGATATCACTCTACCAGCACAAGAGTAAGGGGGACCACTTGGATTAACTATCTAAGAAGGCATAACAGGATGGCAAGCAACTGGTTTTTAAATTTATTTTTTTATTTTTAAGAGCAGAATACATTTACTGGGGAAAGAAAGCTTCTGCTGCCATTGTCCTCTCATTTTTGCAGGGGTCGTTCTGCTTGCAGGATGTATCTTCTCTTTTCTCGAAGCACTCTTTTCTCCCTGAGCACTTCTTTTGTGCTTCTCCTTTTTCTTTTCTTCCTCTTATTTCTGGCCTGTTTCTGTGTAATCTTTCACAACCACCAGTTGTCCTGACCAAAGCATTGACTGGGACAAATAAGAGCCTGAAAAACATTCCTGGTCCCTACCCCATCCGGAAACACTAGATATTGGACCCAGGGACCCCACATATACTAGGCAAGTGTTCTACCACTGAGCTACAACCCAGCCCCACTTTTTCATTTTTAGTGTGATATTTAAAAGTCAAGTTTTAGCACTTGGTTGCTCATTTCTGTTGTGATATTACTGCTACTAAAGTCTTTCAGTGGATAGACCTAGGAAACAACTCTGTCCGTATATTATTTAGATTATTCTAATTTCAGCGAAATAAATACTTCAAGATCTTTCTTTTATTCCTTTGCTGTGCTAAAGATGAAGCTTAGGGCCTCAAGAATTCTAGGCAAGTGTACATCTCCAGCCCTTCGGGATTCTTTTTGTCTTCTATCACTTCATGTCTGTATTTATCCTCTCCGACAATGAGAACTCTGGCCTCCAACACAACATGTATTTACTCATTAGCTTAATCCTACAATACATAAAGTAGTTTCAAAATTGCAATAAATGTGGTCTACAAAAACCAAACCTAATAGAATGTAAGATTTTTTAGAAATATTTTTTGTTTTAGTCAAGGATATTTAGTCAATATATCATGTTCAATTAGATTAATTCTAATTAATCCTTTTTCTTTCACACGGTCATGCTATTAATTTGAAATATAGTTAATTGGTTTCTATTTGCATTCAGTTTTCATTTTTCATACTTGATTTAATTTCAGTTTTGAATGTGTGAAATATTCAATAAAACTATGCTAAAAGGCATATTCACAGAAGTGTCTAGTCCTCTCCTATTTCTTCCATTCTATTCCTACCCACCATCTGTAGGTAACCATTTTAATTTCCTGTTTCTTTTTCTCTCTCTGTCCTTTACAATTTTTTTTGGTGCTGGGGACTGAACCTGGAGCCCTCTGCCACTGAACCACAACCACCGAACCACATTCCCAGTCCTTTTTAAATGTTTTAAATTTTGAGTCGGGGTCTTGCTAAGTTGTCCAAGCTCACTTGAAACTTGTGAGCATGCTTCAGCCGCCTGATAGTGGGGATTATAGCCATGTGCCACTGCAACTACTCTATTTAAAAATAAATAAATAAATAAATAAATGTTTTCTTATTCATATGGTATTTTGTAGATTTTTGCTTTTATCTTTTTCCTGAATTACGTACCCTAAAAATCATTCTGTATCAGTTTATAGAGATCTCCTAATTTGTTCCCTAGCTGATTGTGTGGATATCATAGATTATTAATCTCCATACTAAGGGATTTATACATTTTTTTTGCAACTACGAGTGATGCTGTAGTAAGTAACTATGGGTGTGGGCAATATTGTACTGTCAGAGGCAAAATCAGAATGTGAACAAAAACCACAGGGTAATTAAAAGAGAGGAAGTTTAATACTTAAAATTAAGTTCTGAGAGAAGTATAACAATGTAAAGAATTCTAAAGCTGATAAACTTCTCCTATAATGAGAATATATGTTTTGGCCACACTGCATCTGTCATAACCATGAAATGCTATATAGACAATAGCTAAACAAATGGGTCTGGCCTTGTTCCAAAACTATTTTATTTACAAAACAGGTGGTGAATTGGCTTAGCCAGCCGCCCATAATTTCCCTATGCCTGCCCTGGGGTTGAAGGACTGACCAAGGCAGCTGGATGGAAACTGGATGGGCGGGGAGGTCCCCGTGAGCCTGAAACCTAGATGAAGATGTGGTTGCCACCCACAGGATGGGCCCCAAATCAGTGTTCCACAGACCCCAGGCCAGCAGGAAACGCCCCTCTGACACACAGGCACACAGAAGTAGTCCAGGCTGGTCCAGGAGCATGGGGTGACCCACTAGGAGGTGCATAGCGAACTGGTCATCAAGCCTAGTCTAGAAGTGGGAGCCTGCAGCGGGACCAGTCACTTTGAAACCACTTGATTCCGCCTCTTCCCCCGCCTCCACCTTTGCACTGCATAAAGCTACCAAACTCTATGGCAAAGTAAAAGGAAATGCGGCGCACTAGAACCAGAAGCTGCCCCCACCCTCCTGTAATATTTCTCTAGCGCCCTCTACCGACAAAGGTTAACATCGCGTGCTCTGTTAGGGACCCATGCTTAGAATCCAGTCCATCAGCACAGCGCAGGTATTGAAGGGTAAATTTGAATCCGAGAGACTCCTGGGTAAATTCAAGAAAGGTGGATTTGTGAACCTGAGAGTAAATAAATATTTTGCTATCGCTGAATGAATGTATTCCATAAAGCTTATTCTGCGTTCTCACCGGGAACACGTGAGAGTCTCTTGTGTTGGGTTGCTAGAGTCACTAGGGTAAATTACACGCAGAAAAACCTCATATTGGCAGCAAATAAAAAGCTTGAAAACACATTATGATAACTGTGAAGTGTTGTGTCATTGTAGCTTTTGAGTATGTCTTTTAATATTAATAAAGTCCAACATCTTTTCATATGCTAAGAGGTTTTTTTGCGTGTAATTTTGCCTCTTTTGTCTGTTTTTCTATGAGGTTATAAAGTTCTTAGGCAGCCTAACGCAGGAAAGCAATCAGACTATCTATAACTGAAAATCAGTTGTGAAGAAATAGTTTTGTAGGATTTTCTGTTGTTGTTTTTCCTAAAGACCAACGTTCAAGTCTGTTTAGTTTTTTTCAGTTTAGTCCTTCCCTAGCCAGAGAAGCCACCAAGCAAGAAGGCCTGGTCTTTGCTGTTAAGGGACTCACATCTTCGTGGGAAAATAGACGTGTAAGATCCCAATAGAAATGCTGATTAAAATATGGATTAGGAAATATGTGGACTAGGTTTCAGATATTGCCATTTTAACACTTACCTGTGCAGTCCAAGATGAGGCTTTTTTATGTTTGCATCTCAGCTTCTTGAGGGAAGATAATAATACCTAACTCATTTATTGTAAGAAGTGTGTGAGATGTTATATAAAAACATCTACAGGGATGGAGATGTGGCTCAGTTGCCTAGAGGATGTAAAGCCCTGGGTTATATCATTAGTACTGTAAGAGAGAAAACAACTGCAAACCATTTGGTACATAGTAAACAATAAATGGTAGTAACTAATAAAAGTAAAAGTGACAACGAGCAATGACAAAATGATAGAAGAATTTGCAGAATACATGTGCTTATATTTTAATTAAGTATAAGTGTATTTTGACTGAGTTGTCAAAAATATTTAAACTATATACAATGTTTTCAATTTAATGAGACTAATATTTTCATATGATTTTCTTTACTGTTGATACAGCAAAAGTAAATGCTTAAATAAATAGAAAAATCACAAATGTAGAAGCCACCAACTGAATTTTGAATTGAATTTTGAATTGTTATTTATATAAGTAAGATACTAGTGAAAAATAGAATTCATATATTATTGTCATCCATTAGTGGTTTTAAAGAACTAATTTTCTGTCAATCTCTGTTTATCACTTAATGTATTCTTAGAAACAACAGTTGAATTTAAAGATCACACCTCTAATATAAAATATAAAAAGTTTAAATATATTTAATAAAGATGCTTAACATACTATGATACAATGTAAGTACCATTCTGAACTTCAAAGAAATACACAAAAAATATCCTAGGAACAAAGATCTGGAATGTTCCAAACATGTACCTTGTATGCAACTAAAAGAAAACACATTTACTTTACTACAATGTTTCAGATATACCCTGAGAGCAATTGTAAAATCCAGAAAACAAGCAGCGCAGCAGCTGCCTGGCAAGCGCAAGGTCATGAGTTCAATCTCCAGTACCCAAAAAAAAAAAAAAAGTCATATGTAATTCTACAAACTGTATTTTCATTGTATTATACTTAATACAAGAAAACAAGTGTTTATTGACCCCCTAGTACGTAAAGCTCTAATTTCCAGCCCTGAGACCACTTGTGGGAAGCAGCTCTATGTTGTTAATTTTCTCTTTCCTGTGGAACAGTAGACCCTGCTTTCTGGGCTCCAGACTTGGTCTATAAAATCAGCTCCAGAGAGTTGAGCTATATTACATATGAAATAGCCATGTGACGTGTGGTGACCTGGAGATCTAACTGACTGTGTACAGCATTATGTGAATCACAGACTGTACATTACTCTAAAAGTGTACATACAATTATAATTTTTCCAATGGCTTTCATCTTTGCTTAGGCAAGGAAGGCTAAAGCCCATTGGAATTTGACAGAATTTAAAGCCTAAACTTGCTTTAAAGAAGTCTGATGTTTAAAACCATTCTCACAAAACATGAATTATTAATTTTCTGGCTTAAAAATTAATCTTCCTTACTAAAGGATTTCAGGCAAGCAGCTTTGAAGGCTACTCCTTTAACTGATGAGGGGTTACAATTAGTTCTTTTCGAGTTCTGCAATGCATTTACAATTTCAATTTTGTTTACCAGAAATTTATTTGAAGTATAAATTTTTGAGGACATATTAAGTGAATCGTCTTCTAAATATCTCAAATTTTGGCTGTTGCTTAGGATTGTGGAGGAATCCGATGCAGTGAGTGATCTAGTCACGCACAGTTTCTGCTAACTTTAGTTCCACTGGAATGCAACTCAATAGATGGGGCTTTAAAACTTTGCTAACATTACATTGCTTTGAAAATAGCTAAGTTATGTTAAGATTCTTCCATCATAACTTATAGTATTGCACTTTAAAGATCTTCGATTAATGTAGGCTTCTTGATAGATTCTTGGGTGGATTTTCCCTTGCTTCTTTTCTTCTGTAGCCCCCTGTCATTATTGGTATTAACACCATCTCAGGGACTTCAAATATGAAAATAGAAAAACAGAATTTTTAAATGCATCTACCAGCTTTCAGATTCATTCTCCAAGGACATTTTTCTCTAGTATATAATTAATTAAATAAAAGGCATAGTGCTCAGCAATTGCCATTTTTGACATATTCTATTTAAGGATTGGTTATACTTTTCTAGTGTTTGTGGATGATATTATATTCAAAAAAGTGCCTCAGGGGACCACCTGGAGTTGAACAGAAAGCAATTATTTAATGAATGACTTTCAGAAAGACTGCCCAATGATTTTATATTTTGCTAGTGAGAGTATAAATTGTTCAAACTTTTCTGGAAAGCAATTTTGTGTACTTCAAGTCAATTTATTAACTTCATCTGGGAATTTATCATAAGGAAATAATAAGAGACACAAGATATGTGTGCAGAGATGCTTGCCATGTTAATTGCTGTAATGGTGAAAATTAGAAAAAAAAAACTTAACTGCCTCCATGGGGTTTGGTTAAATAAACACAATGCATCTACATGATGGTGTGGCAGAGACTACTGGTTATCCACTTCCATTCTCTCCTTTTTTGTTATAAATAAGACCCTATATTATTGGGGTCAGAAATGTGCTTAATTGATAATGCTGAATTTCATCACATCTCTTTGAGAAGAGAGGCCAAGTGAGATAGAAGCAGAAGTTCTTGAATGGGATTTCCCAGTGCCTGGATTGCTCCCTGGACCTATGTCTTGATCCCTGATATGTTGGCCCAAACTCCAACAGCCATTTGGGGGACCATAAGAGAAAAGCTAGGAGAATTGTAGTGACTGCAATTCTGGCATCACTGAACCACTATAACAAAGCCAACAGCTACCTCTTTCCAGATGCCTCATTACATGAGAAAACCCCATTATACATTTTTGCTAGGAAAATTCTGTTAATAACAAGCACACAATTCCTAACTGACACAGTTGAAATATTTCTGGAACCATTTAAAATTGTCTTTCAGAAAAGTAGAATAGAATATTTAATGAGAATGCCAGAATGTGTAGTATTATTTTGTTCTTAAATTATAATATATATGAATAAATAAGAATATAAAACATTAAAATATTAATAGTGACTATCTTAGGATTGTGGGTTATGGACAGTTTATTATTGTGATGACTTACACTTTTTATGTCTTCTAAATTTTTAACACCAAGAATTTTTAAAAAATGTTTTAAAAAATGCTGGGCATGGTGGTGAACACCTATAATTCCAACACTTAGGAGACTGAGGCAAGAGGATTATTGTGAGTTCAAGACCAACCTGGGCTACAAAGTGAGCTCAAGGCCAGCCTGAAATGCATAGTGAGATCCTATCTCAAAAAGACAAAATCAAACAAAAAAAGTTTCCAAAAATGGTCCATATAAACTGGGCATGATAGTGCAAAGCTGGAATCCCAGTAGGAGGAACACAAATTTTAGCCCAGCCTGAAGAGTTTAGAGAGGTTCTGTTGCAAAATTCTTACAAGGTCTAAGGTTGTAGCTCAGTGCAACAACCTTGGGTTCAGTCCTTAGTAATACAAAAGTACACTGTTTTGGTTTGTGTCTAGATGTTCCCCCAAAGCCTAATGCAATTTTAGATGGGGCTTTTTCAGAGGTAACTGAATCTAGAGTGCATGATTGATTCTTAATGTAGTGCTTGGATTAAGGGTGCTGGGTTTAAAGGTGTCAGTGCTATACCTGGCCTAGGCACAGAAAAAGGATTGTTCTCTGTCTCTCTCTCTCTCTGTCTCTCTGTCTCTCTCTCCCTATCTCTATCTTTCTGGTTTTTACTGTCTTCCACTGCCATGAACAGTTGACCCTCTGCCATGTGCTGCCCTGCCTTGGAGCCAACTAATTATGGTCTGAAACCTCTACAAACTGTGAGCTAAATAAACCTTTCCACCTTTAACTTTGGGCATCAGGTATTTTGCCTCAGCAACAAGAAAAGTAACTAAGACAGCATTTGGTACCTTACTTTTACTTTTCTCTGCTTGCTGGGACAAAATACCCAACACCTAAAATGAAGG
>RJWT010047018.1:0-11371 GCA_004365215.1 Cuniculus paca | reverse complement strand
TCTTCTTTATTGCCCATTTCCTGATCTAGAGCTTCATGTTACAGCGTTGGCTGGAGAAATGTTTAAAAATGGAAAAAGATCCCAATGCAAACATAGAAATATGATCTACCCACGTTAAAAAGATTAGTTTGAGCATTTTCTTCTACTATGTTGTAAAAAGTATTTTGCTGTTTTACTTGGCAGAAGGAGGAAGTGGTACAAATCACTCACTGACCAGAAAGGCCCCTGTCCGCAGGCTGTGAGCACATATGCCCTATTTGCTTTTGTAGGGGGTCTGAGTGATCATTAATGCACGCATATATCAAGAGGTCAGAGGTTGCCTCAAATGTTAACTAGATGGGTAGAAATGTAGGCCACAAAGAGGAGACTAATGAGCTTACATTTTGTTGAATATTTTCATCTGAATATTCTACCAAATCATGTAAGATTATTCCCAATTTTAAAACATTTTGGTAGGAAGTATAATAAGCAGCCTGTTCTGAAAAAAAAGTAAGTCGTAATATTGTATTTGTGTCCCTGGTCTTCACTCCAAAAGTGCAAACTATGTTCGTGGCATTTTGTTGGAATGGTAGTACAGTTGGGTAGGTCAGCTGAATTGGATGCCATCCTTGTTGAGAACTTGACAAGTGGTGTCCTTTCTTCGTGTTCCCTGGAAAAGGGACTTCTCATGTCAAGCACGATGCTAATATTTTATTGTTTAATTTTTATGTGGTAATTATCACACCATTTTTTCCACACACCACACAGCTAGCGCATGATGGAGTCATGATTTGAAGCCACCACTTTCTGACCCCAAGACCCACACTCTTCCCACTATAACTAATGATTCCAGGTCTACAGATAGGTATTGATTCGAGATAGTCCATGGTGAGAATATCTGGGAAGAGTAACACCTTGGTATCTTAGAAGACACTAGCCTGTCATTACTGTCCTTGCAGATGCTAAAAGCTTTTCCTTTTATCGAATGATGGTGGTTGTAAATGGCAGCTATGAGAATGTCCAAAGTTGCCAAAGTAAAACCCTGGCACCTCTGTGTCCACGCCCCAAGCTTAATTGTGGAGTCTCAGCTGCCTGGGAGATGATAAAGCAGGAGAAGGAGTAATGTCCACATTTCCCTGCCCAGGGCTCCACTGAGCAGATTCCCAGGATGGCTTAGGGTCACTGGGTTTAACCAAAAGAGAGCCGAGCTTCATCTGCAGAAGCAAGTGGTCAAAATATTTCTCAAAACCTTACTCTTTTGACTCCCAGTGGTCTCGACTTGTGGGAAGTTTTGCAGAGTCCTGATGGTACCATGGCCTTTTAAAAATCACAGTATGTTGAGCTTTCTTTAAGCTGGGTAAACTGTCTTTTCCAAGAGAGAGGTAAGACTTGGGTTCTCAGCATCTATGATTTTTACAGGACGTAGAAAACTTGAGCTTGGAGTCATTTTCATTTTAGTATAACTCAGACTGCCGCTCTCCAAAAGTGTCACCTTTTGCTGTTGTTAAACAGAAAAGCTGATTTTGGAACCAGACATGTCTGGATTTGAATCTCCATTTCCTCTGGTCTCGCAGCCCCCAGCAAGTTAGTCTCTGTAAAATGGGGTGGGGATACTTCCTTCCCAGCACTGGGGGCAACTCTCGGGAAAACCCATCGCTCACTGCCTGTCTTTACCATGAGGATCCTCAGTCATGGGAATCAAAGCACCTGACCCACAGGTGATTGGTGTGTCCTGTTCTCCTGCCCGCAGGTAACCTGGAATCCACAGCACCCTGTGTCAGCTTTGCTTTCTGTCCCCAGGGGTGTGAGCAGGCCGCTATGATCAGAACCTGAAGCCGTAGCGGTGTGGCGCCCCTGTTCTGTAACCACTGCCCCACTTCTGTTGCAGTGCCCACAATATGCCCAAGCAAGTAGAAGTGCGCATGCACGACAGCCACCTCAGCTCGGAGGAGCCGAAGCACCGACACCTAGGCCTGCGCTTGTGCGACAAGCTGGGCAAGAACCTTCTGCTCACGCTGACGGTGTTTGGTAGGTTCCTGGGCCCCCCATCCCCCGTTCTCTGGTGCTCTCTGGGCTCTGTGGGGGAGCTGGTCTGAGCAGCTAGCCTGCTCTGCCCAGTGCCCAGTTGGCTCAGGCATCGCTGCTGCGGTAAATCATCCTCCTGAATCCACCTAATGCAGTGGTGTGCCCTCCTCCTTTGGGTCCTAGTGATGCTCCAGCGTTACTCATAGGGTTTCCAGTGAGGGTGTCAGCTTGCAGATTCTTAGGCCGTTCCCATGGAGACGGGCTTGGACCATCTGTAGCGAGGCCAGGGAATCCACATTTAGCAAACCTTTAGGTGATTTCAAAGCAGGTAGCTAGTGAATTAATTCAGAGAAATACCTGCATCAAGATAGCACAGCCATTGCAGAAAACACTACCAAAGGGTTGCCCAGACTCTGACCTTCTGCAGAAGCGTAATTACATTATTTAGATTGGGCATGTTAGCTAAGGAGGTCAATGCGGAGATTTGTCCTCATGCTTTTTTTTCCTCCAGCTTCAACTCCAAAGTCTCCCTTCCCAGCTTCCTCCCTCACCCTGTGGTGTTCTTTCATGCGGACAGTGGATATAATCTTAGTGTTAAATGTTCCACCAGGTTTTATGAACAAGGATGTAAACTGCAGCTTCTTGTAACGCCAGCTGTGCCATCTCTCTTCGCAGTGTCTCCTTTGTTCTTCGGCTCTCCCTTTAGCTACACAGGGAAGCAGTGACAGCTCATTGTCTCCCCACTGTCACCACTGACCCCCATGCCCACCCACACACCCTCTGTCCTGTGGCCTCTCCCTCGAGCCAGTCTTATTCTCTGCCATGGGGTCAGGGTCAAGACTGGGAATTTAGCACTCAGTTCGCGTAGTGATAGGAAATTACAAGCGTGGTTGGGTATTCTAGGGGTTACGCTCTGTGTAAGCTGAACTTATTCATCATAGGACTTTGAAGAAGTTGGACCATGATTTTTGCTTGTAGAAGAAGTAACTGTCAGTCACATCCTTCCCTCCATATTCCTGGAATTATCTCTATAAAAACAGACCTGAGAAGTCCTCCCCTCCTTTATAGCCAGTGTGCTATGGCCTGACTCATGGTCCCTGGCTGTGCTTTACATTGACCATTCCATTTTCAGAGATCTAAAGTCTTTCTTGTGGGATCTGTGTGTCTGTAAAGGGAAAGGCTCCTGGCAGCATCTCTGCCTCACTTGGTTCTTCTAAAATTACAGATTTTTTGGTACCAGGGGTTGAACTCATGACCTTGCGCTTGCCAGGCAGGCGCTTATGCTGCTGAGCTAAATCCCTGGCCCTAAAATTACAGAATTTTAAAGTCCCTCCTTGAGCTGCCATAAGATCAGTAAATCTATGTATTGAGTAAAAGGACCTGGAAATCAAAGACAAATCTGGAGAGTAAGCCATGAGGAAATTATTGACAAAGAAAATAAATAGATGGGAGTTTGTAGTAGTTTGGTCAATCAAACATTTAATGTGACCTCCAGTTAAAATGGATGACACATTTAATAGCCAAGCCATATGGCCAGACCTGGGCTGGGAGGAGAAGCCACGCCAGGCACTGTGAGTTGTTTCTACTGAAAATCTCTGATGCTACAATATCTTCAAATCTGTTGGAGCCAAGTTTTCTTCCATGCCCCATCTAGAAGGCTCGCCTTGACTCTTACAGTGCTGCCTGTTAGAACAGTTGGAGCAATAGAAAGTCCTCTTTCTAGTTGTCAAATCAATTTCACTTAACTAATGTTTGTCTTGTATGTTATTCATCATCTAATAAGACAGAAGCATGAGAAAGATCAGTTTCACCAAGAAAAGTCTGTGGATCTGTTCATTTGATTAGGGTGAAAAAATAGATTCAGATTTCCCCCCTTTTCTCCTTCCTTATAGGTGTCATCCTGGGGGCAGTCTGTGGAGGGCTTCTTCGCTTGGCCTCTCCCATCCACCCTGATGTGGTTATGTTAATAGCCTTCCCGGGGGATATACTCATGAGGATGCTAAAAATGCTCATTCTCCCTCTCATCATCTCCAGCTTAATCACAGGTAAGACCACCTCTCTGGTGTCTCTCCAAAGAGAGTCATTGTCCTCTCCTAGCTTTCAGATTGACTGTGGAATCTCAATTTCGCTAAGTGAGCGAATGTGATCATCTGTGTCATTTCACTTCAAAGCTTTGGTTTGCTTGTCCCTAAAATGAGGATAGTCAACCCCAAAAGAAAAAAAAATGCTTGCCATCTGTTGGTTGGTCCATCATTCTCTCTAACCATAAAAGATAAAAAGGAAACAGCCACATGTCAAAGTGATAGCTCTAGTGAGATTAATTTTTAATGTATGCCTTCTCAGTTTTCTAAAACATGTTTTGTTCAGAAACTGATAAAGGTAACAAATGGAAAATGACGTTGTCTTTATTATTTAATTGGACATGGAGAGTGGTGAACATTAAAAATAAATGAAATGTTAGAAATGAAAGCCCTTTGACTTTTTTTAGGACAAGAGTGTCATTAATGTGTGGCATCATGCTTACTTATTTTGCCTAAAAGGATTGATTATTATACTTAAGAGCATTTTACCTCTCACCATAGGCTTATACTGTAATTTCCTCTTCACCAAATAATACTGCTCCAACAGGGCATCATCTTCCTCCTTACCCAAAAGTTGGCATTTAGAGACTAGCTCTTGAGTTAAGGATGGGAAGCTGGGCTTTGGTCCATATTTGGGTGCCAGTTAGCTATGTGACCTTGAGAAGTTGCCCTCTAGAATGACCACTTTATGCAGGAAGTAAAGCTCCAGTTACTCCCAAGAGATTCAGATGTTGTTCTTGGTTGTTCTAAAGTCTCATGAATAGTCAACCACTGAACCTAGTGACCAGAAAGACTAGAGCTCAGTATCAAATGCTCAGGGACTCAGTGAGGCCCTGTCAGTCACCCCTAGGTTGAGTGCAACTGTGTGTGTGTTTGCCTCAAATGCTTCTTTCCAAACTATAGAAAATGATTTCCACACTTATTGAAGAGATTGTATGTATACTAAGCCGGTCAGGAAACCTGACTTTCATTGGCCAGAATTAGGCCATTGTATGTAAAAAAAGAAAGTCATATAAGAGTCAGTTTGAGAGAAGTTCCTATCAATGACTTCTCCCCCACAGCAAAGGGGATGGATCCCCAGAAAGAGGCTCAGTCTCTCTCTGTCTAGTAAGAGAAGGAACTGAAATCAGGAAGTGGACAAATTGAAAAAGCAACTGGAAAAAAACCCAGTGAGGCTGGAGTTTTTGTGACTTGCTTGGAATTTCCTCTAACCTCCCTCGGTATACATGAAGGGCCACCGCTGGCAGCTGCCTTATGCACGTGTTTTCTTATCCCTACGCGAGGTCGGAAAATGAGGAACATCAGGCTTCGCCTCAGAGAGATGAGAGAGCTCTGCTGAGTCCTCATTCTCAGATTCTGCATTTCAGTGACTCATGAAGTACTCAAAAGGCATTTTGAGTCTCACATGGATCTACTGCCTTGTTATTTTCCTAAGCCAGCATGTTAAGTGATACTAAAAAGTGAGGAAACTAGTGTGCACCAGCACTACCATTTCATAAAAGAAAGGATGCCACAATGTAAAGGACATTATCTCACAATTAAAGCTGGAATAGCTTCAACTTTAAGTCACTCTTGCAGACTGACAGAAATGTAGCGAGCATCCATGTGCAAATTCTAAACCAGATAATTGCCAGCTCTCGCCGGTTCTCAAGAATCTTAAAAATATCCATGAAAATAACATTGTAAATTGAAGAATTGGTCAAATATTTACTACTAGATTTAGTTACTCATGAATACATTTGAGTAATAGGAAGCCAGGGGTTAGAGATGTAGAGAAATGGGTCATTATCAGATACATAATAGAACTAATTCTTTTGGATTTCTTTTCAACCCAGGGTTGTCAGGCTTGGACGCTAAAGCCAGTGGTCGCTTAGGTACGAGAGCCATGGTATATTATATGTCCACGACCGTCATCGCTGCTGTGCTGGGGGTCATCCTGGTCTTGGCCATCCACCCTGGGAATCCCAAACTCAAGAAGCAACTGGGACCTGGGAAGAAGAATGATGAAGTCTCTAGCCTGGATGCCTTCTTGGATCTTATCCGAAATCTCTTCCCAGAAAACCTGGTCCAAGCCTGTTTCCAACAGGTAACCTCAAGTTCTGGTGGTCTGTTTTCTTCAATCATCTAAGTTATTGAAGTGGTAGCTTAGATCATTCTAGGTAGCAATCTTCTTAATATTTAATTATGTCTGTCTAGGCCCAGGGTTGGTATGACATGGTCTGGGGTAAGCTCTTGGGATTGGAATCTTGTGGTAGATTTTTAAAGTCCCATCTTTTTCCTGCTTACTTAATATCTTTCTGCTCTGAGATCTCCTTTCTTCCTCCTCTTCCTTTTCTTTAAGTTTTTATCTCTGAGTAATCCAGAAGTACATGTCTATCCATCTTGCTCACAATCCTGTGAAATGCCCAGAGATTCTCAATTTTGCGGTTTAGCAAAATTACTTGTAGAACTTTATATATATATATATATATATATATTCTATAGAATTGGAATCTACAATCTTCCAAAATGGATCTGAGGCCTGGATGCTTTTTTAAGTTGTTGGTTTGAATAATATGTGTGGACCTGAAAAGCCTAAGTATTACAGAAGTACATAAAATAAAAAATCACCAACTCCCGCTGCCCCTCCCAAGAGCTATTCATGTTGAGAATTTTGTTCCTATCATACCTCTTTTTCCCACATATGCCTGTGTGTATGACCTCTAAAAACAAATTCAACTCAAGGTGTACTACATCTTACATATTGTGATACCTCTTGCTTTTCTCATGTAGCAGTGCAAAAGGGTCATTCTCTTTTCTATGATCATTAATATTCCCAAAGAATATTGAATTCCTAGAAGTGGAAATGTCTTTTAAAAAAAAAGCTTTATAGTTAGAATTTGTTGAATGTTGGAAAATGGTACTATAGACGTCATTGGCAGTGTGTACTCCTACCAACTGCATGCATGATATGCATTTTTTTAAACTTGTGATTTTTAAAAGTAAATGTTGAATAGAATCACTGAGTCAGCTGCCCCACTTACTAACTAGTCTGTTTTCTGTCCCCACAGCAAGCTTACATTAGAACACACCTCAGTTCTCAGCAGCCTAGCTAGAGACTAAGTTAGATACAATGAGCCTTTTCTAGCCACTTCCAGGAAATCACAGAAAAAAATGAATTTAGGAGACAAGCAGCTTAAAGAAAAGTCTGTGTTCCCAGCTGCCCCAAAAAGCAGTTGCCAATCCCTGCAGAATCCAGATTGCTTTGGGGCAGGATATGATCTCTGATTTCAAATACCATTTTACAAAGAACTGATAAATACTGGCAATGATGGATCTGCTCATTAACCTGAAGTGATTATTACACAATGTACACATGTATAACGAATATCACATTGTACTCTATAAATATATTCAGTTCTTACAACAATTAACAATAAAATAAAACTTCAAGAAAGATTTAAAGCTTTAAATGCAATTTCAGTGGTACAGAAGCGTGGACCTGTATTAAAGGAAACCATTGTAAGCAGGGGGAGTAGGACCAGGAGTGACTAGAGTGAGAGGAGAAGGGAGCACTGCTGTAGACACCTTGTTTTTTCCACCAGTCAGAGTTCAAAGATGAAATTGCTTACTTCGGAGCAATAGGCACAATGGACTGCCAAGTATCTTCTTAACATTACAGAAAGCTCTCTGAAGCTGTAGTTCCTGGAACAAGTTAGAAAACTGAGGGGAGGCCCTGGGAAATACAGATCTGCTAGCTTGGTCTGTTTATCTCAGTCCAGACACCTAGAAGACAGGACCAAGAAGCAGCCAGGTGCCTCGAGTGGTTCCTTGGGCCTTGGAGTGAGTTTTGGGGGTATTGGTCACGTTCATACTTGGGGACCTTTCTGTAAGTGGGCAATCTTTGCATATAGCTGCCCATCGTAAGGGCCACTGTCAACAATCCTGGGATGGGGGATCAGGCCACTCTCTGTGGGTGAACCCCCACTCTGATTCCCTCACGTCACAGGCAAAAGTTATATGAGCATGGAGTCTTAGCCTCCCAGCTAAGATTAGTCAGGGTCCCCCTGCATTCAGACAATCTGAGAAATGACAGTGCAGAATCAGCCCTCTACCCAGGTAATGGTGGGTATACATTGCTTAAGCACGACACAGAGGGTCGTAAGGAGGTCTGGTGGTGAGGAGGCCATTCTTATAAAGGGTCATGGCATTCCCGAAACAAGAGCATCCACAAGAGGTCACTTCCATGTCCATGAAGCATAATAGGAAAGGGCTTAAAATCGTCTCTCTTGAGTGATGAGACCTTTCTGACCAGAGTCAGAATCAGAGATCAAAAGAAGCTAATCTGTCCCCAGAGCAAAGGCTGCCTCACTGGAGGCAGTAAGGGTGGCTACCCACTTTGGGCCCCTGGTCTTGGAGAGCAGCGAGGCCTGCCGCTTGCTGTGCAGAGCCTTGAGGTTTCCAAGAGAGTAACTGACTGTAACATGTAACCAGACAGAATTAAATCAAGGCCAGCGACAGAAATCACATGGGATTTTTTTCCTCCGGGGAATTCAGTGATCATTGTGTGTCCACCCAGCCAGGGCTTGCGAGCGCTGCTGACTGCTAGGCTCTCTGCTCAGCAAAAGATGCCACAAGGAATGGCAGAGACAACTGCCCACCTCCATGGTGCTTATTTTCATTCAACAGGCAAGAGAGAGAGCCTGAAGCAAACCAGGTGAATATGTAAGAATCTTAAAAACTTTGAGGGTTAGAGGCAGGATAAAGATGGACTGGGTAGTAACTGGAAGGAGATGTCTGAGCTGAAACAATAGGAGATCAGAATGAATGAGGTCATAGAAGAACCGGGGAAGAGCCTTTGAGCAGACCAACAGAGGTCGGAAAGTATTTAGTATGTTCAGAGAAGAGAAGTGAGGTTGGTATGTGGAGAATGAGTAATACTGAGTGAAGAAAGGAAAATCCAGCTCAGGCCAAGGTCCTAATTGCATTCTTAGTCTAAAAAGGTTTCAGTCAGGGAAATGGCAATTTTGTTTTTTGAAAAATCAGTCTGGAAGCTATGGATCTAGGTGGAACTATAGGTAGCCATACTTTCTTGTAGATGGAGGGTAGACAAGAAGAAAAATGGGTTGGTAAGAGGCTTTTGCACATTTTAAGGAGAGAGATGATGGTGAGTAGGATGTGGTAGACTAGAGCTGGTACCCGGATGGAGATGTACAACCCAGACAGGCTGTGTGAATCCAGAATTCAGGTGAGGGCTAGGCCTGGGTTCCAGTGTTCCTATCCTTTCAGCTTCAATGGAAGCCCTGGCCTGTGCTGTTTGGAAGCCGGATTGTGGAGTCAAGCAGATCATTTTGAATCCCACTTCAGTAACTAACCAACAACCTACTCCTGGTTGAAAACCACATTTGGATCAATGGTCATTACTCCAATTAACCTGAGCTTTAGCTTCTTTAGCATTCTCAGGATAGGTGACCAGCTTTCTTCCTTGGGAGCATGATTCTGCTATGCTTTTGACTTCCATTCTGATCATTCCTCTGTTCCCTTTTCATGCCACTGCTGCCCAGAGCAAGGGGTGAGGGAACTACCTGTTCCTTTGCACAACCAACCCTGGGCATTCCTTCTGCTGCATCAGTGCATGTGGCTAGGCTGGGACTGAGATGCCTTCTTCAGTGCCAAGAACACTATCTCCATTTCCATCACCTTATCTGGTCAGTTTCTCATTGCTGCCTGTTGGGCCCAGCTACAGGAGGATCAGGTCCACACAGTTTACCATACAACTTAGGAAGTGGGAGGAACTCGATTGCAGTCCAGCTAGTGGAGGTGAAGTCCTAACTCTGCCAATAACTGTCACATGTAAAAAGTCAGTTGACTTCCCCACACATCCTCTTCCATATCTATTCAGGGTTCAGCCATCTGTCACCTTGTACATGTCAGTCTTGACATTCTAGGATTCTGCATAAACTCTATGTTAATGCCCGTGGATATAGTGGGCTTAGGGACTCAGATGTGAATTTTCACAGCAGTCTGCATGCAGGGTGCCTGACACCTTTAAAAATAGGATCACTGCCACGGTGTCGAGGAAGTACACGAAGGTTCCTTGGGAGCCATCTGCAAGCTCGGAAAACACTGAACAAAGGTTGGTTGGTATAGCTGCCCAGAAGACATGAGTATGTTCTAAATTTACATTTGGGTCCAAAATACAAGTGAATGCTCCTGCCATGGTGGCTGCTACCACTGTGACACTTGGTGCCCAAATGGGGATTCCCAGCAGAACCTGGTTCTGGAAGGAGCCCAGACTGAGTGTTGGCTGGTGATGACTGTCCAGCAGGCACTGAAAGCCATCTAGCCGGGTCTCACAATTCTGATGGACATCCAAGGTAGGCTTTTAATAGTGTCCCTGAAGCACGGAGGTACAATCATGAGAATGAAAGGAGATGACACCCAACCCCCAGTTTTAAGCGTGTGTCCCATTCTAGTAGATCACAATGCTTGTAGTACACAGTACAAGCTAATTTTATAAATTCTGCAATTGTCTTAGGATTAGGACACTTGCATCTTACTGAATGCATGTGGTAAAATATCACTTTGTTAAACGAACATGTAGCATATTCTCCAATTCTCCATAAATTTCTTTGGGCATTTCTTAATTATTTTCAATATAAAATATTTCAGTAGCCAGGTTTTGTTGATGTTTTAAACTAAACCTCATCTTTACGGTCTTCTTCTTCTCCTTCTCCTCCTCCTCTTCCTCCTTCTCCTCCTCCCTTACCACCTCCTCCTTCTTCTTCTTCTTCTTTGTTTTTACTCCCTTAGATTCAAACGGTGACAAAGAAAGTCCTGGTGGCCCCTCAGTCAGAGGAGCCCAATGCCACCAGCACGGTCGTCTCCCTGTTGAACGAGACTGTGACAGAAGCCCCTGAGGAAACTAAGATAGTTCTCAAGAAGGGCCTGGAGTTCAAGGATGGGATGAATGTCTTAGGTAGGCAAAGTAGTTGTCCGGGTTCATTTTCCTGGGGGTGGTGCCTCTGTCTCCTCGATGATGATGGCCAACATTTCCTGCTGCTCATTCGCCAACCCTCAGTTCCTCAGCCTCCCTGGCTCCCATCTGATAACTCTGTTGTCCTCTAGGTGGCACAGGAGGCTCTCTCTGGGGAGCAGTTTGAAGGCCAAGGGAACTGAGAACTAAGCAATTAAAAGAAGAGGGAGGAGAGATGGGCAGAAGACAGAGCCTTTGGGGACCTGGTGGCGGGAGGTCTGGGATAGGAAAGGAGGAAGAGGCTGACGTTGGCTGGGTGCATTCCCTGATC
>RJWT010047017.1:0-11370 GCA_004365215.1 Cuniculus paca | reverse complement strand
GGGGATCTAATTCTCTTTTTTTCTTGCCCAAGTCGTTATTTTTCAGTGCCTGGTTTCTGAATATCAGAGACTATGTTATTGTCGCTTACCACTCTGCCATTTTTTTCCCCAGGCTCCTTTGTTTTAAGTAACACACCTCAAAGCTTGAAAAAGCCTTTTTTTAAATGGGCCTTAAAATTGCCTCCCGAGTGCTGGGATTACAGGCGTGAGCCACTACGCCCGGCCGTTGTTGACTTTATTTGCAAGTCTACTGAAAAAGTCAGTGAGTGGTTCTCAGCTCTAAAATTCACTCTTCCTGGTGGTCCATGGATTTTGAACTTACTAGCTTGCAAGGAATGGCATTACACATTTTCCTCTTTAGCACGTTAGCCTCTGAACTTAAAATTGAATAATGCTTTCATGGCAAAAGGCCAACTCAAGTGTTTCTAAAATGTATTTTAGGACTTGTAGGAAGATGGTAGAGTGATAAACAGCAGCAAATCAACCTCTCTGAAATTCACAATTCAGATAGGGGAATATAACAACTTGGAGAAGAAAAGAAGGAGAGAGAGAGTTGGATCCCCAGGACCCAGAAAGAATCTGAAAGAACTGGAGCCTACAGAGAAAGTGAAGTGACAGACCTCAATGCAGAAAAAGGAGTTGAACTTTCTCCCTGACTGTCAGTTCACAGCATGAGGCTTGAATCTACAGAGACACAGTGAGGGCATGTGACTCCTGAGGAGAAACTCACTGGTGGAATGGAGCAGTGGATGCTGTGAGTACAACAGCTGGTGAGTGACTCCAGTCCAAGTATCACCTGGAGAGGGTGCTTGGCCAGATGCCATTTTAGGGAGGGGCCAACTAAACCTGGGACTCAGAGCTGCCATGGTTTGGCTCCATCTCAGGGCTCCCAGTGACTACCCACAGAGCCAAGGTCAGGCTGGTAAGAGACACACAGAGTGTTGTAGGCTGAACAACTCAGGCAACTCAAGCCCCAACTCCATGATCAGAGGCCAGAATTAGCCTAAACTTTTTTTTTTTTTTTGTACCCAAAATCAAACTCAGGACCTCACATTTGCGAGGCAGGCAGTGTGCCACTGAGCTATATCCCTGGCTCCCAGCCTGAACTTCTGTGGAGTTGAAAGCACTAGAATCGGCACCCTGCCCTATTCCTCCTGTGGGCTTGCTGGGATCATCCAGCAGGGATCTGGGCTTTGCCTGTCTTCTTTGTATACCAGTGACAGTGGAGACACACCCTGAATTTGGACACTTACACAAAACTGCAGACTTAGGATGATAACCACAGGCTTAAAACAATAAAGAAAGCTTTTTCTTCCCTTTGCTGTTGTTTCTTCACGAATGTGGCTGTAGCTCTTTGTTTTGTGTGGCTCTTGTTTTTGTTCCTCCTTCTATCACCACCCCTGCCCCATCTTCGACAATTTCCCAAAGCCCTGGTAATCTTCCTCTGTCCTTCAGCCTTGCTTCTAATCTTTTTTTCTTCTTTTGTTTCTCTAATTTCTCTCCTTATCCCTTTTAAATTTTATCACTTGAGGGTAAAACAACTCTACTGAGGGGCAATTCACTGCACAGTGTAACCCTGCAAAGCTGTGCTTCAGTACATGGACTCGGCCACTTGCAGGTTTTTCCTTAGAAGCTAACCTAATTATTCTTGGAAACCCCTGCAATTTCACAGAAACCACAAATATCCTCTGCAATTGTGTTTTGGCAGGAGGTTTGCAAGAAGCTGAGAATATTATTCATTTCTTGCTGCTGATTGGCTGCTGCCCAGTAACTCATCTCTGGCAGCGGTACCAGCATTCCCACATCATCAAAGGTTGCTGTACCATGTGTAGCTATCTTGAGTATTCTTGCTTTTATTTTTAAAGTCTTAACATGCCGCCAAAATGCTCTGCACCTTTTAAGGATTTATTAATACAATATTTTATTGAATGGAATTACTTAACTGCAGAAGACATTGGATATTTAGGGCTTAAACTATAAAAACAAGCATTTATAAGCATTTTCTGACCATATCTGAAATTTGTGGTTTCTTACGATTTGCAGGTGAACTAGGAATGTAACCCTGTGAATTTTGGGGGTCCACTGTACATGGTTTGTTTTAGATTTTGGTGTATAACTATAAACTTGTATCTATGGTTAAAAGTGGCAAATTAACAGCTATCACAGTTTATCATTTCCTATACTGTGCTTGATGCTATTGTTATTATTATTTGTATTACTTTAGCCAAGGTGATATAGTTGCTGTGATTAATAGTTCTTCCTCGCATGCCAATATCAAGATTGTCTGGAGGTCATAAACTATACCATAGTCCAGTACCAAAGAACTGGGTGCTATGCCAAACAGGCAGCAACTTCTCAACCCAAATAAGGTGAAGAGGCAGGATCTGGGAACAGACTCAAAAGCCAAAACTCAACTATACCTAAAAGACATTTGTGAAAAGTTGTCGTTTACAAAGGAGGTCTCAATACTGGTAATAAAGCTACCTACCATACGTATTTTACAAGCATCAATGCTGGAAACAAATTTTACAAAATAGAAACATGCAACCCCATTACCTCCAACTCACCCACAGCAAATCCAGGGGAAATTAAGGTGGAAGAAATCAAAAGCCATCCCCAGTGAACTTTCTGAAATGGGAGCAGCAGAAGTACAAAATGAGGTGAATGAGTCTAGAAAAAAACAAAATCATAAATAATTTCTCAGATAACTAAAGAGGTGATGACCATAATGAAGGACCTGCTTAGTGAATTTAGAATAGATGCAGATAAAAAAAATAACTACAGTGAATTTAGAATAGATGCAGATAAAAAAAAAACTACAGTGAATTTAGAATAGATGCAGATTTAAAAAAAGATAACTAAAGAGGTGATGACCATAATGAAGGACCTGCTTAGTGAATTTAGAATAGATGCAGATAAAAAAATAACGGAGCTTAGGAAAGTGATGGAAACCATGAAAACCCAACGTGGGGGAGATTCCATGAAACAGATTCAAACAGATATCCAGGAGATTAAAAATTCTATTGAAAGTATACACAGCAGAGTTATCCAATGTGAGGACAGAATATCGTATCTAGAAGACAGGTTTGCAGTTAGAGATCATCAAATGAAAGACTTAACAATAACAAGGGACCACGAAAAATCAATCCAACAGCCACTAGATGATCCAAAGAACAACAGCATAAGAATAATCGGAATCAGTGAAAAAATCTGGAGATAGCACAAAGAATATAAATACTCTTTCCACAGAATGGCAGAAAATTTCCGGAGCATAGAAAAAGAATTTAATGCACAGATACGTGAGGCAGAAAAAAAATAATCAGAAAAAAACTACACCAACCCATATGATAGTCAAGATTTCAGAACTTCAACACAAAAAGAGAATATTAACAGCTCTTAGAGAAAACACACAAATCACCTATAGGAGAAGGTGACTTCACAGCAAACTTCTCAACACAAACCCTTATGTCAAGGAGAGCTCAGAGTGAAGTGTTTCAAGTCCTAAAAGAAAACCTCCAACCCAGATTAATAGTACTCCACAAAATTATCTTTCAAAATTGAAGGAGAAATAAGAAATTTCCATGATAAAGAACACCTGAAGAAATTCATGACCACCAAACAAGCACTTCAAAAAGTTCTGAAGTATATTCTAGAAAAAGACAACAGTCAACAATTCCAAGAATTCCAGTAGAAATATTACAAAGAATCAACAACTGTGATCTCATCACATCACAAAGCTTTTGCATAGAACCATCATCAGAGTGAAGAAACAACCCTCAGTGTATGAAAAACTTTTTACCAGCGATTCCTCAGAACAAGGACTAATAAGTAGAATATATAAAGGATGCATACAAAAAAATACACCCCCAAATTTAAAGACCCAATCAAAAAATGGGAATCTGAAATGAATAGAAATTTCTCAGGTGAAAAAATACAAACAGCAAATAAATATATAAAAAACTGTTGAACATCACTGGTCATTCAAGAAATGCAAATTATATCAACAATGAGATTCCATCTCACTCCAGAAAGAATGGCTATCATCAAGAAATCCACCCATAACAATGCTGGCAAGGCTGTGGGGTAAAAGCGACCCTTCTCCATTGTTGGTGATACTGTAAATTGGTACAACCAATATGGATATTGATATGGAAATTCTTCAAAAAAGTACAACTAAAGGTTTCATTTAACCCAGTTATTCCCCACCTGGGTATCTTCCTGAAAGAGTTAAAAGAATCGTACTACAGCAAAATATGCATATTCACGCTTATAGCAACACAATTTATAGTAACCAAATCTTGGAAACAGTCCAGATGTCCATCAACTGATAAATGGATAAAGAAAATGTGAGTTTGTGTACCATGGAATACTACTCTGCCATAAAGGATAAACTTCAGACATTTTTAGGTAAATGGATACACCTTGAGACCGAACTTATAAATGAAATAACCATGGACAACCATGTTTAAATATCTGATTGTTTTTCTTGTGTGAGAAACCAAAAAGTTAAATAAGGACCAACATGGATGATAAATATTGGGACATAAGAAGAAAATATTCAAATGGGAAGAGAAACGAGGGAGGGGAGAGTGAAAAGGGAAGAAAAAGAAAAAAGAAAATCAAAAGAAAAAAATGGAAACAAAGCTTTTGTAGATATAAAGAGGGGACAAAGGATTGAAGGGAGGGGAGGGAAATGGGAAAAAGAAAAGGATTAGGATGCATTATGTACAGTTACAAATTCCCTATGATGAATATGATCATTATGTACATCAAAAGTATACCAATAAAATTAATTTAGAAATAAATAAAATGCATCTTTATAGGCTGGTGATACAGCTCAAACTCAGTGGTAGAGCACTTACCTTGCATGCATGAGGTGCTGGCTTCAATACCCAAACTGTTACAGCTGAATGGGCCAATAGCAGTCCAGTTCTTGTGTACCATGAGGAAAGAACTGCCAAGCCTGCACCCAACCATAAGTAGCAAGTAGCTATGTTTATTGAAGATCACTGGAGAGGTAGCAGCAGCAACAGGAAATGAGAAAAAGGGGGGGGGGGAAGGGGGGCCAATAACTCAGGTTTTCAGAATTTAAAGGTTAGACCTGTCTGCCTTTGGGTGCCTCCCACTGAATCTCCCTGGGTACCAGTGATCTGCTGCCTTAGGCATGGGGAACCTCTGAGGTTTTTGTTATGGTTTACTTTTTTATTTATTTATTCAATCTCTCTTAGGATAATAGAAACAGGAGTAACTGTTGGGCACTGTTTACAGTTAAATGGAGTGAAAGGAGTAGATCTCTCACCTCTTTTGTTTCTAACTGTATTAGCACCACTGTTACGGTTTGTAGATAGGTGGCCCCCCACAAGCCTCATGTAGTCATGGAAGTGGATGAATCTAGCGTTTGTGATTGATTCATTGCCTAGCGCTGGGTTTAGTGCTGGGTTTAGTGCTGGAATTATCGGTGTGAGTGCAGCACCCACCCAAGGGTGGAGCCTGCATACTATATAAAGGAGGGAAGAAGGTGTGTTCTCACTTTCTTGCCTCTCTTTGCCCTGTTTGCTCTTGCCACTTGTGGGCTGCCATGAACAGCTGCCCCCTCAACCATACCACCCTTCCTTGGAGCCAGCTGGGTATGGACTGAAACCTCCAAACTGTAAGAAATAAACCTTCCCTTCCCTAATTTTGGGTGTTGGGTATTTTGTCGCAGCAATGAGAGAAAAGTAACCAAGACAACCACATTTTTTTGTTGTTTTTGTTTTTGAGACAGAGTTTCACTATGTAGCCTAAGCTGGCCTTGAACTCTGTGAATCCTCCTGCATCAGCCTCCCCAGGGCTGGAAGTGCAGGTGTGCACTACCATACCTGGCTTAGCACCATGATTTTTTAAAAAAATTTACTTGTATAAGTAATACAAGTATATAATTTTGGTAACTAAATTTGGTAACTAGTAAATAACGTATTTATATCATGTCTTATACTATTAAGACATTTATTGAAAAGTACGATAGCAATTACTAATACAAAATTATTGTACTTATACTCCACTGTGTATGCATAGAGAGTACCCAAAATACTTTTATCATAAGTAATTATTTTCTCAAAAGTAAATTGGATATTTGGTGATTTCAGGCAGAAAGTAACATAGGCAGTTATATGTTTCAAGACATCACATACCTCATACAAGCAAAAACCCTAGTCTAAATTATAGGACTTTATCTGTGCTGCTATAACAGAATAGTATAAACTAAGTGGCTTATGAACAAGAAGAATTCATTTCTTGCAGTATGGTTGCTGCAAACCCCATATCAAAGTGCCAGCATGGTAAAGTTCTGGTGAAAGTGCTCCCCTGAATTGCAGTCAAGTTTTCCAGGCATCCTCACATGCTGGAAAGAGACAGGCAGCTGTATGGTCTTTTATAAGAGCATTAATACCACTCATGAAGGCTACACCTTCCAATGACCCAACCTTTAAATACTATCACATGGAGGTTTAGGTTTCTACATATGACATTTAAAACATTCAGACTATTGCACAAATCTTTTGACCTATCCTCCACTTACTAGGACTTTGCTCATTCCAGCTACAGAAACTTCATCTTAAAATCCATGACATTATCAAACAGCACATGATAGACACTGACAAGATGGATTTTTTTCCACTGACCCATAGTAGTCCTTTAAATGTTAAGCGTTTATAAACAGATGATATGAGAGGATTAGAAAAACAAAGATGTATGCCAGGCTTGGTGGCACACACCTGTAATTCCAGCACTCGGGAGACTGAGGAAGGAGGATCGTAGCAAGTTCAGGACCGGCCTGGGCTACAAAGTGAGCTCAAGGCCAGCCTAAACTGCATAGAGAGACCCTGTCTCAAAAGACAAAAACAAAACAAAACAAAACAAACAAACAAAAAAACAAAAAAACAAAGATGTAACTTCTGTTTCTTCTCCAATGGGCAAAAACTCATGTGAGATGAAGAGATGATATAGATTAAAAATAAAAAAGCCAGGCGTGGTGGTGCACACCTGTAAACCCAGTACTTGAGAGGCTGTAGCAAGAGGATTTCTGTGAATTCAAGACTAGTCTGGGCTACATAGTAAGTTCAAGACAGCCTGAACTACATAGTGAGACCCTGACTAAAAATCAAAGCAAAATAAAACACCTTGAATGATGCATCCTTCATGGGAAACAAGGAGAAATTTTGAATAGGTAGTAAGAGATCTTAGCAGATATTAAATTTCTTAAGTTACTCAAATTATTAATTACTACAGTGAATTCTAAGTAAGGAAGAAATTCATTTGGAAAAATTAGATTGAACATTTAATTGATTCTGGGAAAAGTGATGAATCAGTAATTGATTATTTATATGGGAAATATTGATGCATAAAGGAAGAACAGCAGCTGAGATCTATTATATCAATTTATGTTGAGAACTAAAAATCACTGTAATTTTCCATCTGCTAGTGCTGTCATGGAAGAGAGGAAACTTGCCCCAGTTCACTGAACCAGAGGAGTCAAGATTCAAATGCAGGGCTATACTGTACCAGACTCTATGCCCGTGTCACTACATTAAACTGTTCATAGAGGCCATAACAGCCATGAACATTGTCAAATCTTAAAAGATATTCCTCTGGGGTATAACTCAGTGGAAGGGTGTGTGTTTATTATGCACAAAGCCTGGGTTTGATCCCCACCAGTACAAAAAAGAAAAAGAAAATAAAAAAGTATCATGTGCTCTCTTAATCCTGTTTTGATATTTATTAGGAGGAATATTATTTGGGTCATTGCAAGTTTCACACAAGTTATCTGGTAAAAACAACAATAAAGCATTAGCTTTTTAAAAATTTCCTTCACAAACTGGTTTCTAAGGTTGGTATGTTTAATTCAATGGGAAAAAATTCCTTACATACAATTGAAAAACTGACTCAAGGTAAAAGAATCCAGCTTGGGTAAAATTTGTAGTTTGTCACATGTCAGTAATGAGGAAGTTGAGCAGACAATACACAAGATATAGGCCAACCAGAGGTCAGGAATAACCAGGCACGGTCCAACTTTGAGTATCAGGAGAATGGCCCCATCAGCCCTCACTAGCCGTCTCAAAGGAAGGGAGGTAGCCATGATCCTAGAGAATCAATTTCAGCTCCAAGGAAAACAAGGGTTGGCAGGGGATGGAAGAGAAACAGAAATGAGGGGTATAAATGAAGAAAGTCCCCGTGACAGACACAGGAAGGCAAGAAGCTTGTAAAGCACTAAAGTAGCTACCATCAGGAGCTGTATTAAAGAAGTCAGTATAAACAGTACTACCTCCCTCTGGGGAAGAGAGTTGGGATGAACTAACTTAGCTAGAGTTACAGGTTGTTTTGTGTTTGTTTGAGAAAGGGGTCTCACTGTGTTGCTCAGGCTGACTTCAAACTTACAGCCCTCCCACCTCAGCCTTCCAAGTAGCTGGCATCACAAGTATGTGCAACCATGCTTAGCAGTTCCAGGTCATTCTTAAGCAAAAAGATCAAGATACGGAACAATACAGAAAGTAGAAAACTCTCTCTCTCTCTCTCTCATCTCTCATCTCTCTGTTTCTTTCTGTAATGAGGACTGAATCCAGGACCTCACATGTGCTAGGCAAGTGCTCTAGTACTCATACCCCTAACTCTTTTAATATTTTAATTTGGGGCAGAGTCTTGCTAAGTTGCCTAACCTGGCCTTGAATTTGCAGGCCTCCTGCCTCAATTTCCCAAGTGGCTTGGATTTGCAGGCTTGTACCACCATACATGGCTATTTTTGTTTTTAAAACTCTAAAAAAATGTACCATCATACATGGCTATTTTTGTTTTTAAAACTCTAAAAAAATGGAACACAAGGCCTACCCTCTAATTCCAGCACTTCCCCCTAACCAGTCAGAAATCTACAAAACGGCATACATTTCCCAAGGGTACATATGAATATCCCTTTGTATATGTACATTAAAAAACTGGAATTATGTCATGAAACAAACAAAGATATCCAAATGAGAATAATCAGAGGCTATAACAAGGAAATCGGACATCTGTCTTGTTACTTTTCTCTTGTTGTTGAGACAAAATACCTGATGCCCAACATGAAGGAAGGAAAGGTTTATTTCTTACTGTTTTTGGAGGTCTCAGTCCATACTCAGCTGGATCCAAGGCAGGGTGGTATGGTTGAGGGACAGCCATTCATGACAATCTGCAAGCAACAAGAGTGAAAAGGCAAAAGAGGGAGGTAAAACACGTCTCCTTCCCTCCTTTATATTGTATACCCACTGCACCCTTGGGCAGGTGCAGCACTCACACCCCCAATCCCAGTGATAGACAATGAACCAATCACAAACACTAGATTCAGCTGCCTCCATGACTGCATAAGGCTTGGGGGGCCACCTAGACACAAACCATAACAACATCATTACCTGTTTTTGGCAGACTCGAAGGCAGACAGAGGAGTGGTGAAAAGAAGCTCTATCATAGAAAAGAGAGATGGCAAAAAAAAAAAAAAAGAGAGATGGCTTCAGGTATGCTATCATTGGAAACTGTCAGTATAAGAAGCTAGATGAGGGCCAACTAGAATTAAGGCATCTCACATGATTCATTTGAGTTTCTTTGGTTAGTCCTGAGTTGGAAGGTGATAGTCACTGACTAAGCTCTGGTATCTCTAGACCAACTGCTTCAGAGCTTGTGGTATGGCTGCTGCAGAAGCTTTGTGTTAAGAGTTCTGTTGAAATATCTGAAAATTTTTAAATGATAGCAACTGAAGTAAAGAAACAACTTCACACAGCTGTAAAAGAAATCAGATTAGAAATAATATCTCAGGTAAAAGAAGAAATGAAAACTATAATGAAAGAATTGCTGAGGACATCTAAAGAAAACATAGATTAAAAAAAAAAGAGGAGCATAGGAAAATGATGGAAACCTTGAATGAACAATATAGGAAAGAATTAGAATACATGAAACAGACTCAAAGAGATATCCAGGAAATTAAAAACTTCACTGAAGGCTGGCAAAATTGCTTGAACAAAACTGAAGATAGAGTTTCAGATCTTGAAGACAGGATTGTGGCTGGCAATCGTGAAAGGACAGATCTCTTAAAAATAACAAGGAACCAGGAAATAGCAATTCAACAGTTGCAAGATGACACAAAGAAAAATAACATAAGTCTAATAGGAGTCAGCAAAAAAGCAGGTGTCAACACAAATGACATAAAAAGACTATTTACAGAAGTAATAGCAGAAAACTTCCCAAGAATGGGAAAAGGACTTGACATACAGATGGGTGAGGCATATAGAACTCCAAACACCACAACCAAAATCAATCTATACCCATAGTAATCAAGATTCGAGAAATTCAGCACAAGAACAGAATATTAAAACCTATTAGAGAAAAGAAACAAATCACCTATAAAGGAAAACCCATCAGAATCATGGCAGACTTCTGAACACAAATTATCAAATCAAGAAGAGCTTGGAGTGAAGTATTGCAAGTCCTGAAAGAAAACAACTTCCGACCCAAATTGATGCACCCTGCAAAACTATCTTTCAAAATTAATGAAGAAATAAGATACTTCCAAGACAAAGAACAACTGAAGAAATTCATGACCACCAAACCAATCCTACAAAAAGTACTGGAAGATATTCTAGAAAGAGATAAAAATCACAATTCCAAGAACAACAACAGAAAGAAATCACCAAACAGGGCAAGCAATTAAACAGAGGGGAAAAGCAGGGAACCAACAGCAGGAAAATAACATGACAAAGACAAGCCAATACGTATCAGTCATAACCATTAATGTAAATGGCCTCAATTCACCAATAAAAAGAAACACAGGCAGAATGAATCAAGAAACGAAACCCATCAATATGCTATATACAAGAGACACATTTAATTCAAAAGGAAATTCATAGACTGAAAGTCAAAGGAGAGAAAACAATACTCCATGTAACAGGAACCCAGAAAAAGCCAGGGCTAACTTGCCTATCAACCACAGAATGGATAAGAAGGATGTGGTATTTTCATACAATGGAGTGCTACTCAGCTATGGAGAAGGAAAATCTTGAGGCTCTTGTAGGTAAACGGATACAACTTGAGATCATGCTCATGGGTGAAATGGTTCAGAGTCACATGGGTGAACATCGTGTTGTCTCCCTAGTATAAAAAATTGAGGGAGTTAGTGGGATCCAAAATGTTCAGTGACATTATGAAAGTGAAAGGGGAGGAAACAGCTAGAGGGGGAAGAAACAACTGTGATGGGAGAAAGAAGAAAAATAAGAAAAGATTATATAATCCTTTCTTGCATATATATTTGATATATACTTGTGTTACAGTTTGTGTCTGGGTGGCCCCCCAAGCCTCATGTACTCATGGAGGCAG
>RJWT010047016.1:0-11357 GCA_004365215.1 Cuniculus paca | reverse complement strand
TGATTCCCATTCACATTCAGAGCTTCCCAGGGGGGCTCATTAGACCTTCAGGAAGAGATTTCTTTTAAGTCAATTCTATTCAGAAGTCATTCAGCTATAGTGCACAAGAGCCTGCCTGGGTCTGGCCACTCGCCTCTTCGTGCTGTCTTTGTTGCTGTCCAGCCAGAGAGCCAGCCATGCAGGAGATATCTGGATTCCCTGCTGAGTGCGCTTCCAGTCTGTATAAAAGAGATGAGAAAATTGCAGGGGAAATGTGTGTGGGTAGGACCTGCCCTTGACAAACTGTTAAGCTTGGAGAATATATTCCAGTCCCCATGTGTGTTCTTTCTGTACTTCTTCCACATCAGCGTGTACTGCTGAAAGTTAAAACTGAGAGTTGGATTCTTCCTAATGTTTGTCAAAAGCCAAGATTATAATATGGAATTGGTGTGTGTCCCCAAAGGAAACTTCTCTAAGAAAGATCTGCAGCATCTTATCAAGGCCTTCCTTGCTCTCATGATCGTATGTGGTACGATTGGTACATAATTATATGTGGCTGTGTGGTATCTTGACCTCCAGAAATCCAGCCAGTTTCTGTTTTTTGCCAAGACTCCAAGAACCTACTTGACCTGTACTCACTCTCAGGTACCAACATCAAGCCTGGTTTGGAGATTCTCTTGTGTTTGCACCTGGTGCAGGACTGCAAAATGATCCCTCTCACTTGTCACTCCTCTGCTGAGTGCTTGTCAAGGGTACAGACTTATGCATTTGATCTGCATCCGTGTTCTCTAAACTTCAGGAGACAACATCAAGTTTATCTTTCTGGTATACACTCATCTTTTCAGCTAGACTATAGGTTGTCCTTGGTCATATCTTTCACACCTGGAACTCACCTTGAATCCATATCCTATTGATCTTTGAGCCTTTCAACCTCACCCACACCATGCCCCTTACTACATCTCCATAAAGGAAAGTAATCTGATAAAGGGACCCTCACCAGGGTGTTAATAACTGATAACCACTTAATGTATTATCCTTCTCAAAAGAATTATCCTCATTTAAATTGTAAAGCTTCCATATCTAAAGAAATGAAATTTTCTAGGTAGTTTTCAAAACACTATACTTAAAGAAATGAATAGCTATTTTGGGGGCAAGAGAGGCTTTAAGCCTTCCTAAAATGGTATTACACAAGCTCTTGTTTCTTTTATTGGTCTATAAAGTGGCCCTACTTGGAGAAATACAGGAATCATAGAAATGCACCTTACAGTCACCAGGGGAGCTCTGAAAAATCCCAGTGCCTAAGATGTATCCCAAACCAATTAAGTCGGCATCTTTGGAGGTAAGACCTATACATTCGTTTCTTTTTCTTTAAATGAAAAACTCTCCAGTTGATTCCAATATGGAGTCAAGTTTGAACACTGGTGTGATAAATGTGTACCATTAACTACTTAGGCACAGCAGCCCTGCAGGACTCCAATAAAACAGGCTTTCTCCCTCATGACGGGAATGATGATTCTGGACACAAAGCCAGAATTTCATTCTGAAAATGTGTTCATTTGGTTCTGTAAGTACTTAATATAATCCATACAGGCTAAGTAGTTAGTTGCTAAACTGCAAACACCCATCTCATTTCATCTCAGTCCACTCTTGACCATCTGGTCCTCCATATTCCTATTTCAGGGCCATGTGTGTATTAATGAAATGATTGCATCCGATTATATCTTTTATTTGGAGTGCAAGAACAGCCCGTGTATTTTCTTCTCCAGTATCATTGTTTCTGTCATGATGTCAATAACTAAGTTATTCTATTTCCTGAAGAGGTAAGATGGTCTTTCATTAAGGTAAGAATAGAAATTAAACACTGCTTATAATCAAATTTTATAATTAAATTTTAATATCTGTATCTACAGGACAGATATTTCTATCAAAAGCATAGAATTTCTCATGTCAGGTACATGTTAGTAGACTCCTAAAATGTTCATCATATAGTTGGTACTATTGATCAAGTTGTGACAACTGGTATATGAGAGAGTTCACTTAAGAGCTGAGCTAGTCATGTTTTTGTCTAATATCTCTCACCTTCATGTCTGCAAAAGGGCAGATGATCAGAAAATCACATGCCTAGACTTTATTACTGTAGTATTGCTGGTGGAGTAGGTGACACTGTGGGAAGGAGACTTACTCCTTATCATAATTCTTCATGTTGCTGTTGCAGCCAAAATAATTCTTTTCCTAATGAAAATTTGAACAAGAAAAGAAAATTTCCATCTTACGACCTTTGAATGAACAAACAACACAGGATGGATAAATGGATGAATAGCATGGTATTTACTGTCAACTAATCATATTTGCTCTTACCCCTTTACCTGCATTTAAAAAGTGACAGATGTCCATGAATATCCACTGTGTGTCTACATGCATTGCTATGACTGTATTCTTCTTGCACTAATATTCAATCTTTGCACATGTATAGACTTAACCCTCTCATGCATTCTTTAGTTCTGTGAAATTTATTCATTGCTGCTAGGTACCAGGGGAACACAACAGCAAGCAAAACAACATTGTCCCTGATCTCAGGGAGCCTAAAATCTGGTAGAAGACATATATGCTATTTAATCAAGCATTAATTAATCAAATAATCTAAATACTTACATGTAATTTTAAAACTGGTAAGTTGCTATGAATAGATAGCTCTGAGTTAAGCCGGCCTGGGTATATGATGAAGCAGAGAGGGGCTGACCTCCTCTGTGGAGAAAGGTCAGTAGGTGAAAGGCATTCTATAGCTAAGATGAAAAGAAGAATAAGAATGAACTGAGTGAAAGGGATAGAAGGGGGCATTCAGAGCTGGAGCAACAACAGTAAACCAGCCCTAGGACAGGAAATAGTCGCACATTCAAATAATTGCACTAATTGCATGATCCTTATGGCTTAGTACAGAGGGAGAGGTTTGAGGCAAAACTGGGAGGCAAGAAGGGGTTGAAGGCGTTGTAGATATTTTTCTTAAGTGTCATCTGCAGCAGTTGAAGGCATGTAAGAGGAGAGCAACATGATTAGGTCTGTTTCCTAAAGCACAGTCTATTTGCATTAAAATGAGATTACATTGGAGAAGAGAAGAAGGAGCAGATTCAAGGAAAGGAGTGATGTTACAACCACTGCTGATCTGTTTTACTCAAAGGACATCCTCATGCACTTAGCTTCCTGCCCTGGAGGACTGAGTCTACACCAAAGAAACACCTCTAGATTAACCATCTGCTGCCAGGTAGAGGACTTAGATGACTTCTCAGTAACCACCCCAATTTTGTAATATTCTTTCATTATATAGGAAACAAATAGGTCCTGATTATAATGGTCAACATAAATAATGTCACAGTTGGTTGCATCTAAAAGAGAAAGTACTAATTGTGATGCCACATTCAATTTATTATCTCTGGCTCAATAAACAAATTGTGCAAGACAGACCTCTAGTATTTAATAATTTCATAGAAACAGTAAGAGTAGCCCTTCAGTTAGAGGTATGCACTTTCTGTCTTTCTCTTACTTACTCTATCCATCTTTTTGCACTAGAAACACAGACTTTGCCTCAGTTTCATAGTTTATCAGAGGCTAGAGTCAAAAACAGATAAGGGTGAGGTAGTTTGTAGGAAGAAGAGGGTGTTGAGACATTAATATTGAGCAATTTCTTGAGACTTCAGCCGTTCATTATTTAAAGATGGTGGAACTCCCCTGCTGTTAATAAACAAATCCTGAACAGAACAAAATGAAATTTATCTTCTTAAGAAAATATAAATTTGCTCCAGATTTGGTGCTATAACTCAAACTATTTCTGATGCTTCTCTTTTGGAATTGTCGTTAGAGCTCCTTGTTACTATGTAAGAAAAATCCTCATTACTTGAAAAACCACTTGGTTTTTTTTTGTTGTTTTTTTTTTTCACTACATGTTGTATGAGCCAGCTTGATTATCAAACTTATTTTCATTAGTGGGTTCTGAAATACATATTTTAATGAATCTAAATTTAAAAGAGAGAGAAACGTTATTTGCACCTGCATCATGTAGTTTCTTGGCAACTGTGAACTGAGAGCCAGGTTCCTTCTACGTCTTCAAATTATAAGTTGGAAGATTTCTTTGTTTTCTCCATTGTCACCAATGACTTCTGGCTATTTACAAAATCAAATTCCCCTTCAAAGAATGAATTTGCTACTACAGAGAACATTTATAAATATTTGCACCAACTCCAGAGCAAATCACAATAAGCAGCGGGAAGATTCCTAAAAATTTTTATACAGTGACAGCAGGCTGTAATTTGTGCAGTGATTTTCTAGGTGCAGAGTCCCTATTTTGGAGTATAGTGGTTATTTAAACTGTCCTGTGTGTGGTGTGTGTGTGGTATGTGTGTGTGTGTGTGTGTGTGTGTGTGTGTGTGTGTGTGTGTTTTGGTGGGTTACAGCAGAAATCCACATAGGTTTTTGATGCATGCACAGGTTTGTTGGATAGGTTCCTCTTTCATTCAAAATATGTTTCTGGGCCTGGAAATGTAGCTCAGTGATAGATATGTTGCCTGTCATGCATGAGGCACTAGGTTTTATCTCTAGTGATGAAAAAACCGTGTTTCCTTAGAGTATTATTACAATAACAACATCGACAATGCCAGCCCTCATATTTGCTTCATATCTTACTATCTTACATTTTCAGAGCAGTTTCCCCACCCTGGATTATATATATATATATATATATAATTAAATACTATAGATATCAGTATATATTTAATATACATAATATTACATTCATCTTGGGGAATTGGTACGTATCTGATTTTGATTCAAGTTTGACCAATGGGAAGCCTCTGCAAAAATTGAAAGGTTGAAAGAGAATGAGGTCAGACATTTATTCCTCCCTGCTTTGAAAAATTTAGGCTGCAGCTCTTTGTGACTCAATCTCTCCCATGGCCCTCAGATTTCACAGCATTCTGGTAGCTCCATTTGTTTTCCTTGCCCCTTCAAGCCTTCAGGTTATAAAAGTGATTTAATGTGCTAGACCTTGGTATCTTAGTTTCTCTTGTTGTTTCCCTTAAATCTGCCCATCCATCTTTCCTTCACTAAAAAGCTTCTTTAGAATTTTGGGTGACTGAGTCATAGGTTGATTACTGGAACGTTGACAGATACACTACCATCCTTATTTAGGTTATTTTTATGTCAGCCTGACTACACAGAACAATTGAGTTCCTCAAGCTAAAAATCTAGACAGCCACTTCTACTTTTTCATCCATCCAGCAAGTCATTATGCCCTGTCTATCTCCTATGTAACTCTAAAAGTACTCTCCATCTCTCACTTCCCTTCATAGTTTATTTGGTCCAGATCCTCCAAAACAACCTCCTTATTTATCTTCTAAATTGTCCTTCACACTGCTGATGAAATTTTCTCTCTATAACAAATTCTGGATAACCTATTTATAGTTCTTCAATGGTTTCTTTAGTCTTGCAGGTAAGTTGGACTGTTTGCTAGCCCCATGAAGAGCACTCCTTAGAACCTGGCCCTTATCTGCTTCTCTAGCTGAATTGCCTGATCTCTTTCACACACTTTCTATCCTCCAGTCACATACATCTTCACACATCTCCCCTTCCCATTCACTGTCCTTTTCCACATTTCCATAGTTTTGCATGTACTGTCTCCTTTGCCAGAAATGCCCATCCCTTACCTTCTCCACAGTTGGTTCTAACTCACTGGCCCCCAAACTCCTTCCCTGCTCTCTCCCTTCTTGCCCTGTTCTCTCAAGTTCCAGATGAGCATTTGTGAGTGGAATTTGGGCACAAATCTTATCAGGAATGGAGTAAGCTTGCATGGGACCTAAGCACCTCTGTACAGCCCTTTAATCCATCTGTCTGTCTTCATCTGTATAATCCATTAGCTTCCTCATTGACCTTCCTGTTTCTGGTCTTAGTCCCCTCCCATGCACCTTTCATGAAGCAAAGTGGCCTGCTGACATTGCAAGTTGGCAATTTCCCACTTATCCATGGTTCACTATTAATATAAAATTTAAAAATTCAAACTCATTAGCCTGTACACCCTTACAAAAACTGATTCTTTCTTACCTAATTAGTTTCACCTTTTTGATATCCTCAAGTCTAAAGCTCTAGCTAGACTGAACTTTCTGCAGTTTCCAAAATTCATCATGGTGCTCATGCTGTGGGGCATGGAGTATGATGTTCCTTCTCTCTCTGGAAAGCCTGACCTATAGCTGCCTCCTAAGTCCTGCTTGTTCCTTGAGACTTCATCCAAAATGCCCAGTAGAAAGATTACCCTGTCTCTACTCCATTCCATTCCCTGTTGTAGTGTGTTAGGTGCTCTTCCTAGCTTTTAATTTTAATTTTCCATCCTGTAATATTTGTTCTCACCAGTAGACTATAAGCTTACCTAGTGCAGGAATTATTTTTTGTCTCATCTTGTGTTTACCTTTATAGATAAACTTCAGTGACCATTATACTCTCTGGCATGTGATAAGTGTTCAAATATTTTCTGAGTGTAGCTTCATGAATAGATTAACCATAGGATACTCTAGGAGGCAATGATTTACTGCCCAAGTTTTTCCATGACCAGCAGAATCCATTAATCAACCTTCCCCTCCATCAGTGCCTTCTCCAGAAATTTTTTCTGACCTTGATTTCTTCTTTGTGTAGCCTTATGTCACATAGGGGGCACATGTTTTTAAAGAGCTTGACACGGTTGCATGAAAGAGTTGAGCCTAAATCCTCCTCTTCAAATAGATTCTAGCAGTACTATTGCAGTTAAATTACTCACCTTTTCTGAGCACTGATTCTCTCCACTGTAAACTGAGTTGCTGGGCACATTACATGAAGTATTCCTAATACATAATGTGTGCTTAGTATATATTGGTCTCCATCTCCCTTTGTATTCTTTCAGCACCTCGTATGCATGCCACCTGCTTCCTGGTCATCTGCCTCCTTCAGCTTGAGGTCAAGGACAGTATCCTTCATCTACATCCACAGGACACAGAGATGCACTACATAATTTTTAGTGGACTGGCTAAAATTCATTTTACTGGTTATGAATCTGAGGTTTACAGTCATTAAATGACCCGCTTAAATCGTATAATTGGGAAATGGCTAAGATGAAAACTGCAACATAAATTTAATGCTTAAGCCAATGTTTATTTGGTCTATCCATATTAAAGCACGAGAAGAATGTATACATGTCTCTGAAATGGGATGCATACTTATCAACTCAGGCATGGTCCTACAAAGGACTGTCAAATCCTAGGCACATTATGACTCTTCCCCTGGTGAAAAGTAAGGATTCTGTGTTAATCTCTTTTGCATCACTCTGCCCTACCATGTACCTCCCCCTTTTTGGTCTCCCATCTTTCTCAAACAACTATAGTATAATTTTCATTGGACAGATAGAGTTTATATTAAGATGGTTGTGTAAATACTGTTCACAACTTAGTCACGTAGTATTCCATAACTTTTTCCTTCATGCACAAAGTTCTATTCTCTCTGGTATAAAAATGAACCTGTGCTTATATCCTTAACTTTCTAAGGACTTGTCACTACTTCAGCTCCAAATTTCCCTCTGTTGTGTTAGTCATCTCAAAATATTTAAATATGCTGTGCTCTATCAATTACAATGATTTTTGGGGGGTTTTTTGAGACTGGGTCTCACTATGCAATTCAGGCTGGCCTGAACTCACTTATGCAGCCCAGGCTGGCCTTGAACTCATGGTGATCCTCCTGGCTTAGCCTACCACTGCTGGTCAATTACATTTTCATAGTATCTTTCACAGTCTGACTTGAATGAAGAAGTGAACAGCTGGTTTTCTGGGATATATTTCTATCATTATTTTGGGAATTCTCTTCTTTCCTTGATGTGTGGAGTTGTTTGCTCTGTGCTTTCTACTTTCTTGAAGCTCTCCCTTGCTTTGATGAAGAACTTCCTATGATAACTTTCTGATTCCATTGGAGGGAAAATTTGAAGACCTCTCACATTTACTCATGACTTCAACTTACTCTTGCATAATCATCTCCTTCAGAAGTTTGAAGAATTACTCCACTGTCCTCCAGCTTCTGGTGTTACATCCAAGAAGTATAAAATCATTGTGCTCCTTTAAATATTACATGCAACTTTTTCTTTAAAAGATTTTCAGATCTTCTCTTTGACCTTGGTATTCTGAAATTTCACAATAGTATGCTGTAGTGTGGATGCTGTTTCATCTAGTGGTTTAAATACTCAGGGGGTCTTCGCTGTAAGAAAAAAACAAAACAACAACAAAAAAACTCATGTACATCAGTTCCAAGAAAAGTTCTTAAATCATTTTTGTGTCTTCTTCATACTCTTCACTTCTATTTGTTATATTGTTTTCTCCCAGAATTTGTTAGTTGGATCTTGGTTATCTTGATCTTATCCTCTAATTTTCATATTTCTTCTTTAATTCTCTACCTATTTGTTCTACCTTCTGGGAGACTTTTCTGAACTTTTTCTTGTATTCCTTTTATCACATTTAAAAATGTTCTATAGTCACATTTTTAATTTCCAAGAGCTTGTTTTGGTTGTCTTTTCCTTCTCTCGGAATAATAATATTTTTTGAACTTTTTAAAATCTCCTGTCTGCATAGTCTCTGTTTCCTCCAAAGTGGTGATGGCAAGCCTGTGGCACACACGCTTCATTCAGCAAGCTGTTTGTTATCATTGAAGGTTCTCAAAGGTTCATCATCACTGCTCTGAAATTTCAAATTTATTTTAATCTCCTTGTTTTACCTAGAGAGTTTCTTCCTCAGATATCTGCCGATTTTCCTTTATCAATTCATTTTACAGAGTAAATAAGGCACCAAGAAACTGACTAGAAACTCCAGTGCAATAGTGGGACCTTGTTTTAGCTACTTTCCTTGTCCCTGGGATGAAATACCTGACACCTGCAATTTTAAAATGGAGAGGATTATTTTGGCTCGTGGTTACAATCTATAGTTGGTTGACTGCAATGAAGAAACAGTGGCAGCAGGGCATGTTGGAAGAAAGCTGCTCATGTCATGGCGCCAAGAGGCAGAGAGCAAGGGAGAAACTGGAGAGGGAGATAGATCCCTCCAGGTCACACCTCAGCGACCTGCCTCTGCCCACTAGGCTCCACCTCCTACCAGCAAGTTAGCTCTACCACACCCATAATTCAGTCACCTTTCACAAATATCACCTCTAAGAGCATGAGGCCTTTGGGAGACTTTTTTAAAAATCTAAACCACAAGGGACCTTCTGACTGTGAACTTCCAAAGAGAGCTGTGATTCTCAGCAGGGGGTAAGACATTGGCGAGTGTCATGACTCTGAGAGACACTGCTGGCACTTAGTGGCTAGAGTTAGGCCTGTTGCGAAATATTCTACAGTGCACAGGACAGCCTGCCACAATAAATAATTATTCTGCCCAAAACATCTCTAGTTTTGGTTGAGGAACATTGTTGTAGAATATTTCATTGGACCTTTGAGATGGGAATTCTTTGACACTGATGCTATTTATCTTTCTCTTGGGTTGGTCAGATTCTCCAGACAGGAATCCACCATTCTCCTAAGTGGAGGATGTGGCCTTGGCTTCTGTCATTCTTGGAGATAGGGAAGTGGGGGAAATGGAACAATGATTTTAACACTCAATATGGGAAGATCACTTAATCACTGTTTTGACAGTATTGACTCCCCACTATCTATTATGGTCAATGTTCTTCCAGTTCAGAAACCCTTTCCAGAGTCTAAACATCTAGGTTTCTACAGAGGAGTAAGTTAGGAGGGGAAAGGTAGGTACTCTCTATATGGTATAGGAAAAAGGATTTGAAACTATAAATTTTTCTTCAACAGACTTTCAAACAATCCTTTCCTTCTTTGATACATCCTTGCCTCCTATTCATCATCAGACCCTGAGCTTTTAGGAATGGTGGGTTTCTGTTATATAAAACAGATTTTGTAGCTAGGCATTGTGTCACAAACATATATTACCAGCACTGGGGAAGCTAAGGCAAGAAGGTCATGAGTTCAAGTTGGCCTGGACTATATAGCAAGACTCTGTCTAAAAAACAAAACAAAACAAACAAACAAACAAACAAACAAACAAAGAGCTGGATTTTTCCTCAGCTATTTCTGTAGCTGACTGCACTCAGAATTATCATTTGTCTACCTGCTTTTCCAATTTCTGTTCTCTGAGATCTTATGGATTTATATATCCTTGGAAATTGCTTTACTATTATAATTGAGATTCTGAAGAGAATGGGAAGTGAATGCATATGTTTTCTCCTCTGTCATGTAGACATCCCAAAATGTTATCCTTCATGTTGAAGCATTTACTAGTGTTCTCCAATGGGGAAAATAATACATCTCTACTGAACATATTTTACATACAAGATAAAATGTCTGCATTCGGTTGACTCTTTTTTGGCCAGTTTTGAGGTACATAGGACTGAATGATCTTTGACATCAGGAATGGTTTGTTTTTTTGTTTTCTGTTTTCTCTCTTAAAGAAATCTATTGACTATAAATATCAGAAAAAGATGATTTGGAGAGCATGTAATCAGCAAGGTTTGATGTAATGGGAACAGAAAAATTTTAAACCTAAACCCAAGAGAAAACAAGAGTCCAAACAAAATCTAGTAAATAGAAAATAGCAGTACAGACTAATTGAGTCACTGAAGTTCTGTGTGACCAGAACTCAGATGTCTCTAACTGACCACCTCCCAAGCAGCTGGAATCATGACTGTGGTTCAGTGTCACTGACTGGAATCTCTCCTGAAAAGTATGTTTTTTCACTGTGGCCCTTTGAAAGTTTGATGAGACCTGGATTGTACTCTGGATTTCTATTCATAAACACATGCTGCTTGCAATGCCATTGAAGCAGCACTCCCATTAAAAAAAAAAAAAAGTCTGCTTTGAAAGCAGAAGAGGATACAGTAATACTTCCCAGGTACAGTAGGTGTCAGCTGCAATTCTTTCACACTCCAGCTTCAAGTTTTACATGAAGGAAGACATCACATTTCACCACTGGGAAGGAGACTTTCTAATGTCAAATACAACACAGGTTTAAAGGTGTATTTGCACTGAAGTTGTATAAATATACTCACCTCCTAGCAGCTGAAACCAGAGCCAAGGATATTATAACTCCTCCATCTTAACTTCTAAAAGGACCACTTTACCATGGCAACCACATCACCTTTCACAATTGTCTTGAAGAAAATTCCCCAGAAATATGATCAGAATATATGAGGATTTGGATTCCATGGGCAGGTAATCAAAGTATTTAACATCCATGGGCAGGTAATCAAAGTATTTAATATCTTATGTTTTATTTATTTTTTTAGCCTTTAAAAGTTACACAGATAATAGCATAGAAAAATTGGGATAC
>RJWT010047015.1:0-11366 GCA_004365215.1 Cuniculus paca | reverse complement strand
GTTTTTCAACTTTTTATATGTTCTAGTTAGAAGTCTTTTGTCTGAGAGTAAGCTGGCTAATTTTTTTTCCCATTCTGTGGGTTTTCTTTTCACTCTGTTTGTGATTTCATTTGATGTGCAAAAATTTTTTAATAAGATGAGATCCAAGTTGTTGATTCTTTGAAGTACTTCCTGTGTGATATGTGTTTTGTTCATGAACTCTTTGCCTACCACTATGTCTTCAAGATTTGCACCTACCTTGTCTTCCTGTAGATTTAGTGTTTCTGTTTTAATATTTAGATCTTTGATCCACTTTGACTTTAGCACATGTGATAGCCATGGGTCTCGTTTTAGTCTTTGGCAAGTGGAAAGTCATTTTTTCCAGCATCATTTATTAAATAGATTACTTTCTTCCAGTGAGCATGTTTGGCCCCTTTGTCGAAGAAAAGGTGACTGAGTGTCTTTGGAGCTGTGTCTGAATCTTCTAATTTGTTCCACTGATCCTCAAGTTTGTTTTTCTTTTTGCCAGTACCATGCTGATTTTATCACAGTAGCTCTGCAGTATAATTTCAAGTCAGGGGTTGGATGCTCCCTGCCTTGCCTTTGCTGCCCAGGATTGCCTTTGCTATTATAGGTCTCTTATGGTTCTATATGAATTTTAGGGATGATTTCTCTACAGCTGTGAAATATACTAATGATATTTTAATCTGGATTGTATTAAATTGGTATAACAGTTTTGAGTGTATGGCCATTTTCACTATGCTGGTTCTTCTTATCCATGAGCAAGGGATATCTTTCCATTTTCTGATATTGTCTTCAATGTCCTTTTTCAGAATACTATAGTTTTCAATACATCAATCTTTTACATCTTTTGTTAAATTGATGCCTAAGTATTTCATTTCTTTGGACGCTATTGTGAAAAGTGTTATTTCCATAATTTCTCTCTCAGTGAGGTTGTTGTTTGTGTACAGGAATTCTGTTGATTTTTGAGTGTTGACTTTGTATCCAGCTACACTGTTGAATTTGCTTATTAACTCTAGTAGTTTTTTGGTGAAGTTTTTAGGGTCTTCTATGTAGAATATCATGTCATCTGCAAATAATGATAATTTAACTTCTTCCTTTCCTATCCTTTTTCCTTTTATTTATCGCTATTGTTTAATTGCACTGGCTAATGTTTCTAGAACTATATTGAATAGGAATGGACATCCTTGTCTTGTTTCTGATTTTAAAGTGAAAGATTTTACTTTTTGTCCATTTAGTATGATGTTGACTGTTGAAGTGTAGATGACTTATCAGATTGAGGTAGAGTGCATCTATTCTGATTTTCTGTAGGGTTTTTATCATGAATGGGTATTGGACTTCATGAAAAGCTTTTTCTGCATTGGGGGATGATCATGTGATTTTTGTCTGACTCTGTCAATATCGTGTATTACCTTTATTGATTTGCATATGTTGAACCATATCTGCATTCCTGGGATGAATCCCACTTGGTCATGATGTATAATCTTCTTAATGATTTACTGCATTCTGTGTGCTAGTGTTTTATTGAGAATTTTTGCATCTATGTTCATTAGGGAGATTGGCCTATAATTCTCCCTTTTGATTTGGTATTTCTCTGGTTTTGGTACCAGGTTAATACTTGGCTCCAGTACTGAGTTAGGAAGAATTGCTTACTTTAAAATTTCATTAAAGAGTTTGAGGAATATTGGTGTTAAATTTTCTCTAAGTTTCTTATAGAATTCAGCTATGCATCAGGACCTGGGCTTTTTTTGTTGGTAAGTTTTTAGTTTTGTTTTCAATTTCAGTATCTGATATTGGGTTATTAAGAATTTTTATGTCTTCTTGATTAATCTTTGGTAATCATACATTTCTTGGAATCTGTCTATTTCTACTGTGTTTTCTGTCTTATACAAATAAAGATTTTTGAAATAGTATTGATGTTCTGAATTTCCAAAGGATCCATAGTAATTTCACCTTTTCTTTCTTCTTTACATGAACTTGAGTTTTTTCTTTCCTTTTCTTGATAAGTTTGGCTAGTGGTCTATCAATTTTGTTTTATTCTTTCAAAGAACCAACTCTTCATTTCATTAATTCTTTGTATTGGTTTCTTAGTCTCAAATTTTCTAATTTCTGCTCTGATCTTTATAATTTCCTCCCTTCTATTCTTATTTAAATTAATTCCTTGGGTACCTCACAACAATCTATTGGCAGAAATAGATAATTCTGTGCTCATGAGTAAACAGTTGAGGATAGAAAAACTCTAAGACTTTAAATGAATCCTCTAAGGTAGGTGACAAACTGTGGTTGAGATTTGAGTGTTCTAAATTTCATGTAGGTGATTCTTTTAGATTGAGGTTTGTTCTGTTAGGTTTTTAAGTAAGTGAACATAAAGCGAAGGAAGGAGTTATGGATTTATGGTAGAGATGTCATTTCAGTGGTGGACCAGCAGTGAAACTAGGGAAGGATGAATTTGTGGAAATACCAAGTAGGACACAAAAAAGACAATGGGTGATAAAATTTTCAAGATCATATACATAATATATAATTATTTCCTTCATTGAGTCAGTATTTTAGCATAAAATTATTGAAGCACTACTATGCATGAATTTAAGGTTATTATAATCAATGTTATAATAAATTACAAAATAAATATGATGTATAACTTTATATTTAGGCAACAGTATCCTGTGATACTTATCTAGGTTTTCAAAGTGATATTCCACACAAAGTGTAAATGGAAATCTATGAATACCTTTAAGCAGTTTAATTCTTTTTTGGAAGAAGAATGCTTTGTTATGGACTCCCTGAAATACCAACACAGAATCAAAGGAACAAGTTCCATACAGCAAAAAGAAGAAACGGAGCTACCTTAAAGAAGTTTCTCCTTTTACTACAGAATAGTAGAAGTAGTAATGGTTAAATGAAATCCTTGAAGACAAAGTTTTCTCAGCAGTCAAGAATAAAGCCTTGGTTATCCAGCTTTTTAGAGCTATCTTAAATTTGCACTAAAAACTTTGAATATCAGATTGGTGTTAATTATTATTTTCATAAAATTATCTTATAATTGTTTTCAAAGGAGGAATAATTTAACAGGATAAGGGAAAAATAAAATAAGAAGCCCTCATCTTGTTGTATAGGTCTTTCTTGCTCATTTTAGAGTATAAAGGATCAAATATTCTTCATATCTCATTTAAAATACATTCTATATAGTGAAGCAATAACTTTTTTAATGTTCTTACATTGTGAAGATTTAGAGAAATGCCAAAAGAAGAAAAAGGGAAGTTTAGTAAAGCACAAAAAGGAAATCAAGAGAGCAGCTTTTAAGAGCTCATTTTGGAGAGTGAGAAATCTTCAGTTTACATATTATGAAGATATTTTGAGTACAATTATAATATTTAGTTTTATTTGTCAACTAATCAATATAGTCTATAAATAAAAATACCTACATTGGCCAGATCCTAGCTTAAATCTGTTAGTTCTTAAAAAGAACACTAATTAAAATTTTCAGCAAAAAATAGCTATTGCCTTTTTGTGTAATTTGTAGAAAGTAAATGAAATAAAAAAAAATTATAATTACTAGAGCAGTACAGAAAAACCTAAATTTGCACATGCTTACTAGAAAATAAATCTGATAGAAGTAAGTCTGAGGGCATTTGAGTAAATACAAATTAGATTTTAAAGGGACATCTTTCCATAAAAGTGAAATCAAGCCAGGTGCTAGTCAAATATTGATTGGGAAAACGGATTATCAAGGTTTATGGAATGTAACTGTCAGTCAGGCAGGCTGCTATGGTATTGGATGAAAGATACACAGAATTGTAACTTTCAAGATATATTCCATCCAAACTGTGAGCTTACTAATCAATTGATTGAGTGATGAGAGTTAAGAATGGAAGTATACGCCCACATATGAACATGGCCCTGTACATGTTTAATAACTGTTGTGTCTGTTGCAAGTTTAGTTCACCTGCAGTATGTATTTCACCTAAGGCATTTATTCTGAAATCTCATTTGTAGAAATAATGTCAGTTTTTAATTTGATGATATTAATACAGAAACCGGGAAAATATGATACCTACATGACCAAGAACTTAATTCTAAATTGTACAGATTAATTCGGACTTTTCAGCATGAATTTGGAGTAAGAAAACACAGACAATGACCTGCATGAACTGTCCCCAAAATTTGTTGTGCTTCAGTAGTTTGCAAGGCAAGTTTAGCAGTTCAATTCATAACTATATTATAGACATTTGCATATTGTTTAAAATTTGTGTATACTTGTCTGTGAACTGCTAAAAGTGGTTATTAAGAAAGAAGATCTGAGATTGGACTGTTTAGTTGTCTGTCTGGATTTTACTTCTGGATAGCTAAGGAGACTTTTGGCAAATTTCTTAATGTCTCTTTGCCTCAAATTCTAAGGAGGACAATGAAATTACTTACCTCAGAGTTTCATAGAGGTGAAAGGGTAATAAAAGTAAAATGCTTAGGATAGTTCTTAGCCTATAAACAATTTAGTAATTTTATGATATGTTTTTAATAACATAGTAATATTACACTTATTATTAGTTCACATAAAAAGATATCCTTCAACTATGAAGGGCTTTGCAGTTTTCAACATTTCAAGGTCCTTTGCAAATACTTCCCTCTTCCTTACCTTCTATCCTCTGGTAAAATAAAAATGCTATACGTATGGAAAGTTTTTCATTGTTGAAAATGTATCCCTAAAAAATAATGTGATATTTCTAGTAGAGTTTTGCGCAATGATGTTAACTGCAGGATTGGAGTATTATCTGTTCATTAAAATCATGTGTTTAAATTCTCCAATAAGTCAAAAAAAGGTCTGAAACCTTGAGTATGAAATATAAAAATGTACAACAGAAGATATATTTAAGATAGAAAATACAACACAATTTTTCGTCAGTCGACTCTTTGTTGTTTAGTTTGAGCTGTTTTAACTAAATACCATTGCAAAGATGGTTGATAAACAGCAGATTCTTATTTCTTGGTCATGAAGTCCAAGATTCAGGCGTCTTGAGATTTGGAGTTTGGTGAAGTTTCACTTCTTCTTCCACAAAGATTTTTCTTTCTCGGTGTGTCTTCATGTAGTGGAAGGGGCAAACAATTTTTCCAGGGCTTCTTTAGAAAGGAAATTAATTCCTTTCCTCCTTGTGTTATTGCCCCTGGTTAGAAGAGAAATGACTAGCTCTTTGATTGCCTGTTATAAGAGATATAATCTTGTTCATGAAGTCTCTACAATAATGACCTAGTGACCCTACCAAAGGTCTCCTTAAACATGTGAATTTTGGTAGGACACAAACACCCAGAGTGTGGCAAACACTTCTTTTTACTGAATTGCCTTTAATTAGTTATGAATAATATAATATATGTGTAATATACATGTATACATGTACATATACTTATATATGTATATATAATATATAGCATATGTTTATATAAATATATATTATGTGTAAATATAATATATAAACTTGTATATGTAAAATATACAAATATATTATATATGCATAATTATATATATGTATTATATATATTTATATTTATATCTGTGTGCATGTATATTTTTGTGGGCATCTTTCTAAAATGAAATTGTGTAAACATGTAAATTACTTCAAATATATTTATGTATTACCTTGAATAAAATGAAGTTTACTAAGAATGGGAGAAAACTTAGCTCCAAAGTTTTTAACATAATTTAAATTCAGTAAACACTATACTTAAGGCTCTGATTTTCTCTCGATTTAGTTCAGTTTTTCCCAGAATATATTTCATATTGCACTAGGCCAACAGAAATTTCTGTGATTAGGTAATTTGACAAATGCTGTAAATTTCACATTCTTATCAGAGATTCACTACGCATATTAGCATAATAAAAGCTTTGCATTTTCCTGCAGTTAATCATACAATGTATATTTATCCTTGCTCAGCTTATGTTTCAAAAGTGTATTTGACAAAAAAAATTTTATATCATATACGATTATTCTGCACTCCTAATTTCCTGAATTTTACAATATAGAACTTTATCAGAAACATCACGCGCGCATGTAACAAACCATTTTATATATCTCAGCGTAACTCTTGTTAATTCTTCTAATGATGAAAGGGCATGGAAACCTGGAATAGAAGAGCCTGCAGTTTGTGACACTAATCAAGCAGTGTAGACTCATGTCAGATCTGAAAACTCGTTACCTATAAGGTCACAATTTTTAATTCTCGGAATCAATGTTATCATTCTTGAAGAATTTGACCAATTAATTTGTAAGCTTCAGTTTTGTGAAATTGTACAAACTTCAGGCTGTCAGGTTCACAACAATTGCAATTTTAGCAAAATCATGTTCTCTTCCAGTAGGAAAAAGGAATCTGAGGGACAAATGACTTTGAACTATCTCTCCCTTTAGCTTTTCATCATTGCAAAAAGCTGATGGATTCACTCAGAGCAGACACTACTCTGTGAAGCTCACTGGAACACGCTGTCCTACTATATTAAAATCGACCAGAACAATTTTATTTTTTCTCTCTTCCCTTTATTCTAAACTATTGCTCACAGAACCAGTGTTTAGAGAGTAAAGAAACTAGGAGGCGCAGAGGAAAAATAATGTTGAAACATGCCCCAGGTGGAAAATAAAATAGTAAAACTCACCTTTTACTAAACATAAACTGAGTACCTTAGATATAAAAAGCACATAATAAATAACATGCATTAAACACAATCTCTGTTATCACAATTGTTGCTCTGAGTGGGATTGAAATGCGTAAATAAATAGTTGTAACAGAATATGGTAAGTGCTATGAAAGTACAGTAGTACCTTGGTTCAGAAACTTAATTTATTCTATGATTCTTGTTTTGAACTGAATTGGTTGCAAATCAAATCAAATTTCCCCATAATGTCTAATGTAAATAAGGCTCTGACCCTTATTAATGTGATTGCAAGCCAATTTTGGTTGCAAAATGGATAAAATTATTCCATAAGGTCCAATATAAATGAAGTTGATCCACTCTGAACCATATGCATTTTTTAACCACAGAAATATGAAACAAAGTACAGTAGAGTACAGTACAGTACAGCATGGAGAGAGAGAGAGAAACATTAATCTTGCTTAAGGTGACTTCTCATGTGGAGGACAGGAAAATGGGTGGGGAGGAGGTTATTGTTTGGAGGGAGAGTCCCGCTCCATAAAAACATCAGGGAGATCTGTTTCAGGGCTTTTTCTCTTTTTTGTCTCTTAACTATAGGCTCAATTTTGAGAACAAACCTCTGTAAAGTCACTTTTTTTTTTCCTGCACTGCATAACATGCTAGAAATGAAAGACCACATTATCGTTCATCACATTCAACACTCTGGTCAGTGGTTCTGTTAGGGTGGTGTTTCTCAAAGAAATCCTGGCACTCCTTCCATTTTTCCATAATGGATTTTGTCACATTACTGCTAACCTCCTCCTTATCTTCCTTTTCTTTAGTGGAATGCTTCTCAACAAGTGCCATTTGCTGTTCACTCTGTAGTTTGGCAAGTTCTTCTGTCATCATCTCCTCCTTAAGGTCCTCAAAATTTTCTCTGTTTGTACCATCAGTGTCCAGACCCAAACTCTTGCCCATAAGCAAAATCTCCTCCACTACCTGTGCAGCAGACCCTTCAAAGTCACATTCGGTGACACATTTTGGCCAGTTTCCCCCAGGCTAAATTTAAGGTGCATCTTCCCAGGCTTTGTCAATGAGGTTGACGCAGTGGGAGATATTGGAATGTTTCTTCAGAATTCTTTCACTCTTTTGGAGTCTAAGACATCTCTTCAGGGACATTAAAAGAATTGGAGAAGATCACCTTTGTGTATAGCTTCTTGAAGTTGCAGATCATCTGTTGGTCCACAGGCTGCAGAAGAGGTGCTGTGTTGGGAGAGGAAGTTAACCTTTATAAAGTCATACTCAATATCCGTATCATCTGCCAAGGCTGGAGTTGTGCCGAGGCAGTGTGCCTCAGAAGAAACCAACTTTCAGGTAGTTGGTTGTCAGAAGAATATTTCTTAACAGTGGGTATGAGCACCTCATGCAGTCATCTTGAACAATCACCTTGTGACCCACGTTTTCACATTGCCCCTTCACATGACAGGTAGTCTGACCTTGTTCACATTCTGTTCCTTGAATCCATGAGGGGCTGGTACAGCAGTAGTGGTTTAATCTTCAGATAGGTGATTGTGTTTGCACACAGAAAAAGGTCAATCTGTCCTTCATGGGATTGTGTCCCAGTGGTGCCTTTTGCTCATGTTTCATCACAGTTGAACACTTGTTGAGCAACATACTCTTCTCACTTTCTGAATTCCATGAGTTCTTTCTTGTAGGCTTTTGCAGCAGCCCTGTTCACACTGGAAGGCTCACCAGCTCTTATTACACTGTGGATGCCACTTCTCTTCCAGAATTTACCAAACTACCTTCTAGTGGGTTTAAATTCATCTTGCGTTGCTCTTGTGGGTAATTTTCATGCAGTAAATTCACTGAAATTTCTAGACTTTTTCACAGATCCTAGCTTCGCCTACACTATCACCTTCCAGCTGTTTCTAATTCATCCACACTAATAAAAGTTTTTCCACTTCTTCCAGAATTTGAGTTTTCTGATTGGTTAACAGTATTACTCCTTTTGGCACATCAGCTTCTTGGATGGCATCTTTATTCTTCAAAGCAGTTGAGACTTCACCATCTTGTACTCTGAGGCCAGATCGGTCATAGGAATACCATGCTCATCCTTTTCTACAATTTCCTTCTTCAATTCTGTGGTTATTTTCTTTAAAATCTTCTTCTTGACACTCTTGTCCTGCACATTCTTATCATCTTCATAACCACTCTGCTGTTTATTTTTATCACTATGCTTGCTGTGCATTTTCTTTGGAGGCACGCTAGGTTGAGTAATACTGTACAGCACTGTATGTCCTGAAAAACATGTAAAATAGCTTCCCAGAAAAAGTGCACAGGTCTGTCTGCAACTATGGTCTTGACAAGAGAAAGCCAGGCTCATGTGTCAGAACAGGGAAGATGACCATGATCATTTTCATCAACTGATGTGGAGATCATGAACAGAAACAAAATTATGGCAAAAGTTTCTGTTCAAGAACCAAATTGTCCAAGGACAGTAGAGCCCATGAATCAAGATATTACTGTAGTGTGCACTTACTTATACTAATTGAACATCTGAGATGTGATCAAAATATATGGTGAATATTTACATTTTAAAAAATTATTACAAATGGAGTACTATTCAGCTATAAAGAATGATCACATTGAGGCTTTTATAGGTAAATGGATGAGACTTGAGACCATACTCATAAGTGAAATAAACCAAACTCATATGTGTAAACACCGCATCATCTCCCTAGTGTAAGAAACTGAAACACTCAATAAGATACAAAATTCCCGATAAATATGGGGGAAAGGTTCTGAAGTCCAATGGTGCTTTTATTCTTTGATTTGATTGGTTTAAGTTTATTTTCTACTGTTTGATTGCAATATGTGAGAAGATAGGAACAGCTCTTTTGAAGAAAACAGGGGACATTAAGGTAGCCATTGTTGGTTTCTTGTTGTCTGATTTGAAGGCCTGTAATGCTTTCACTCTTTTGTTTTATCTGGTTTCATGTTATTTTGTTTTATTTGAGTTTATTGTCTGCTAATGTATGAACAACCATTTCAAAGAAGGCAAGAGACACTAGGGTAGCCATTGTTAATTTCCTGTCATTATGTTTTGAAGACCTGTATTACTTGCAGTGTTCTGTTCTGAAATGCTATGTGGTGTTTGACTCTATTCTGTTTTGTTTTGTTTTGTTTTGTTTTGTTTTGTTTTGTTTTGTTCTATTCTCTTTAAAATAAAAAAAATCATTACAGTAAAAGAAACATTGACATTAATGCAACTCAAAATTTATTTTAAACACACTTATTCCACAGTTTGAACCACTTTCTGAAGAAATTCTGACAGTCCTCTTTCATGTCTTTAGGAGATATGGTCAAATATGTAATAAATACTGTAGCAGAGGATTATCTAACTGAAACACAGGCCGGTAAAAACATTCCTGTGTCTTCCTTCACCTTATTCACCATGCAACATCTACCTTTTTTGCCCAGAGTCAAAACAGCTATGAAAGGTAAATGATTTGAATGGGTTCAAGATACCAGTTAAGCTATATATATATATAGTGTCTGAGGTGAGGGAAAGTGCTTTGAGGAGAATGAGTAGCAATGAATCTTTTACTGCTACAAATTTAAAAAATTTCATCATTCACTGTAGTTTTCATTCATGACTTATTAAATGCCCAATATATGTGCAAGGTTGATATTATCATAAGAAATGTTAATAAGACAAAGTTTTTGGCCTTGAATGGCACATGATCTGATTAAAGAAACCAATATAAATAGATTATCTCAAAATAGTTTGGTAATAAAAATAGCCAACAGTTTTTGACTGTTTACTACATGTCTGGTACAATTCTAACTTTGGATATATTGTCCAATCTTCATAACAAAGTTTTAATATGAATACTCTTTTTCTCCTCATTCAGCAGATCTAGCAATGGGAAAAGTATCTTGTGCAAGGTTATTCAGATAGAGAGCAGTGAAGATGAAACTTAGGTTGAAAAGTCTTACTCTGGAATCTACAATATTAATTGCATGAAAAAATGCCATTGGGAGCTCCCAAGAAAACTTAACCTATCGTTGATATAGGCTAACAAAGATAAAAACACTGTTTTAGGAAACAGTTAAGATTCTGAAGAGTATCTTTTGTTCTACTACAAATTTCCTTTGATGAACGTAGCCAATCTGTATGTCTAAACTGTACCATTAAACTTAACTTGAAAAAAATTCTGAAGAGCATTTTTAAAAAGTGATAAATGCTTTAGGTGCTAGAACAGCCCCATCTTATGCTTGTTCTTGGGTGTTATGTAGTTTCACGATTTTCTTAACTCCTTTACTGGGAGCTGATCAGGCTCCACATCTTAGAGGTGAATTTACAGAGAAGAATTAAACAAAGACCAAATGTAAATATGGATTGAGGAGTCCAGGAAAATCAGAACTCTCCTGGAGCTAAGACAAAGACTTCTCTGGACAGCCAGTTTTTATTGGGTTTCATTCAAGTTTATGAGGTGTAAAGTAAAATGAAAGGAAAAGCTGAGGTAAAGGTGGGAAAATGAGCAGGACATTGAGAAGTCAGAACAAAGCCTTTTCCAGTAGTAGATTGTGCCAATTAGAAGAGCTGTCTTATCATTAAGTTTGACCGTTAATTGCTCTGGAATGGGGAGTGAGCCAAATGTTCTTAGCTTTGGCCATATCTTGTCTGTGCAGCCTGCAAATCCTGCACTGTAGTCTGCAATTTCACTCTTACACAGCTTAGTCCCTT
>RJWT010047014.1:0-11370 GCA_004365215.1 Cuniculus paca | reverse complement strand
GCTTTGGAAGTTGATGAGGACTATCCACTGTTTCAGTCCATTTACAGAGTCATGGCAAAGGACGAGGACTTGGCGCATGGCGACAGGCTGACGGTGGGTGGCTGCGTGGTGCCCGTGCGCACACTGCTTCAGCAAGCATGGCGCGGTGACTGCCTCTGCTTCTCAAGAGCAGTCGATGTGCGTTCATAACTAAGAAACCTTTAATGAACCTGAAGACACACGATCACCTACCGTGTTGCAGATAGCATTTTTAAGAGCAGAATATTTACTGAGAGAAAGAAAGCTTCTGTCCGACAGAGAGGCAGAAGGGGTCCCGAGTGGGCTTCCTGCAAATGGCATTTTTAGAAGTTATGTCCTTAAGGTGCAGGGAAAACTACACAGTGAGTTCTGGAGCAGAGGGCTGCAGGCAGAGGTCACTGCTGAGCAAATTTAAGACTTTGCCTTTCAGGTGTGAATCAGCACGTTTTCACTTTTCTAACTGTTCCAGTGACACTCGTGAAGGTGACAATGCATGTGTGTGTATTTTTTCTCATGTTTCAGTATCCTGCTTACTAAGTATCTAACTCAGTGAGGCTCGCTTTTCTCATAGCTGAATCATAGCTGTAAAGTTTTTTTTAGAGATTTGGCAAAATAAGATGAACCCATAAAGCTCCGTCTGGAGAGTTTCATGGTGTGCTGACTAGAGAAGCCAGCACACTCGCCCTCCAGCTGTTCCCCTTGAGCACGGATTGAAACTGCCCAACGCGCTCGCTGCAGCTACCATGCATGAGGTCATGGGGCACCCAGTGGCCGCGGGGCTGTCTGATGACTTGGGCGAAGTTAGAACAATGCCCGTAGCTAGTGAGTGACCCTGGGGATGTTGCTGAATCTCTTGATTTCCACAATTATACATATTTTTATATATATGCCACAATTATACGTGTTTTGCTTTTGCCTAACTTTCAGTGATCTATGTGCTGTTGTCAGTCAAGGATTCAAAAACTACCTGTGGAGTTCCCCCAAAATATTTTGTTGTAGACTAGCCAATATGAAATTATTAAGAAACAGGAGATCTTTCCCATTAGGTGATGTCTTTTCAATAGATTAAGGAAAACCTATGGTCCAGCTGAGAGCAGTTATTACCAGTTCTATCACTTGCAAGAATACAAGGGGGATTAGCAGGTGGTTATTTTAAACTTTTGTGTTCTAAGAAATAGAATTTTGGTTAAAAAGAAATCCACCGAAGTCACTAAACTATTCTTTAGTGAAATTTTATCTCACTTCAAGCTACATTTTCTTCAGTTACTTGTGAGAACAGATTTATCTACTTTCACATATTCTCAGAGGTGGTGGCAAAACTACAAGTGAAATGAACATAAAATAAATCATAAACTGTTCAATTGCACTAATATTTGAATAGTAGTCATACTCTTAATTCTACTTTAATTCATAGTATTTAAACTGTGATAATGAATTTATTTTGCATACTCTTTCAGAGTTCTATTTGCAGAATCAGAATTAAATATTTTATGAATTATCTTAGAAAATGTAGTATTTTGAAGTTCTCCTAAAAAGCAGCAAATGTTTTGGTTAATAGACTGAACAATCCAACTGTAAGAATGTGTTAGTGGTCCTAATAACTGCCAGACCATAAAGAAAAAATTGAAGTTAATTAGTGCAAAAATATTGTTGTATCTTAATGATCTTCACGCCTTGCATCTGTTTTGGTGCAAGTAATGAATATTTATTTTTCTAGTACACAGTTGAGACTCAGTCATCTGGGCCTGCAAAAGGAGCAAACCCATTTGGAGTAGATGCTGTAAACGGTGTTGTTAGCTTGAAAGAAGACACTTTGGACTTTGACAGAGGATATCACGTAATTAACATATTTATTTTTCCACACAGATAAAAGGGAGTTTTCACAATTTTGAATTTTTCAGGAAAAATTAAATGCCATGTTATTTTAGAGGAAGAGTAATATTTTATGTGATTCATGTGAAAAGATTTGTGTAGTTAACCAAAATCCTAGCTACAAGCCTTATGGATGCCAGATCAGAAGGGTTATGTCTTAAGTTTTTAGATATACCTAAAGAAACTTAAGGAAAAAGAAATAGATTTTGTATGTCTTTTTCATCAGGAAAAATCAAACGGGTAGATCATTACTATTTAAATCTTTCTAAACATCAAAGAAATGGAAGAAATTAAAAACAATCAAGTTTTTATATTGGAACTATTTGATCGTTCATGCCCTAATACACTTAGAATGTTAAAACACTCCAATGGCCCAAGTATGAACCTTACAGAAGAATTTGAAATTAATGCTATGGGAAAGAAGATGATTTCTGGTAGTTCTATGAGAAATATAATTTAAGGAAAGCCTTTGGGGAATAAACGTTTAATGCGGAGTGAAAAATGAAGTTTCCATAAGCGGGAACAACTGCCCAGAAAGAAACTAGTTAAATGACTGTTGAGCTCTTATGTTCATACAACAGCAAGGTGTGAACCATGAGAAATAACGGAGTTTAAGATCATCAGCATCATCCTTACTGTTAGTGAAAAACGTTTCTATTTTCAGAAATTCCTCCACATGGAATAACTCAGGTAGGTGACTGAAGAAATATGGAAAAAGGGGAAATGTAATACATGAGAATAAAAACAGACAATTTGCCCCTGATTAGATATTTAGGAGAAAGAAAAATTCATAGTTGAACATGATCTCAACTGTCTAGTTTTAAAGGGTATGCATAAAAGGTAGTAGAAAGTCAATGGATTCTATTCAAATTCAATTTGTGCTTTGGATGTGGAGGATGGTGCAGAAGCCAATGATGCAGAGCTTTTAAATAGTTTGATTGTTAAGAGTCCAAGATGAGATCGGGTGGAGAAGACACGGGCTGTGCAGATGAGCCCTTTGTGGAAGCACGTCAAATCTCTACTGTTGACCCTTCAGGAACTGCCACTGCTCACACATTCAGTCAGACCGGTAGCAAGTCCTTCACATCCTTCTTTATCTTTCCACTACATGCCTACGGCCCACTGTATAACATGTGACACAAAATCACACATCCAAGAGATGGAAGTCCGGGACCATCCCGTGAGCCCGACTCACTGTGGGGTTCCGTGCATCACTGGGGCTACCGGATGCTTGTTCCAGAAAGGGGGATAGCTTCCTACCTGGGCAGTAGGTAGATTTTCCTTATTTTTTTCTCCAAGGCTACACTTGCTAGTATGAATGAATATCTAAGGGGTGAGAAGTGTGACAGGTTGACAAAGAACATAATTGAGGTCTAAAGACATTCTCAACTCTTTACAGATTACATCACATTCTGGACCCCCAAAAGTGGCCCATGGTCCCATTTCTAGCAGTTAACACCAAACAGTTGGCTTTGTCAATAGTTTTCCATGCATTAGGTTTTGGGTTAACAAGTGTGCATTCATTTTTTTGTTGAATTTCATCTACATTTAGGCAAACAGCCAACTTACACAGACCTCTGAGTGAAATTTAATGGCCTATACACTGAAGCTATTTTGAAATTTACCACTAATCCAGCTAAGAAAGCACTTACATTTCCTTTAATTACTTAGAAGGGGAATAAAATGTTGCTTCTAACTGGAAAAAAAACAACCCACCTTAACAGGAAACATAATATAGAAGTATGTGCATTACCAAACAGTGTATTACAAAATTTCTAAAAAATCTTTTTCAGGTTTTCCAGCTTATGTGGAGAGCAACAGACGCAGCAGGTCTGTTCTGTCAAGGGACAATAATTATCAAGATCAGAAATGTAAATGATGAAAGACCTCAATTTGAGTAAGCATGTTGACTTCAAAAAGTAACCATGTGAGAATGGCTAAAGTGAAGTTTCACATAAATTGTAAATAACAATGCATATGTTCTACATAAGAACTTTTCTAAAGTTTTCATAAGAACTTTTCAAAAGTTCTACATAAGAACTTTTTTATGATGTTCTGTTAAAACCATATGATGATATTGCCATAATTAATACATGTGCTGATGAAAAGTGAAATACGCATCAGAAAGTACTGCAAAGCAAATTTATTTTTGCAATACTGGGAATTGAACCTCTGCCTTTGCAGTCAACCAGATTTTTTTCTTTTTTTTTTTTTTTTTTTTTTGATACCAGGGATCAAACTCATGACCTTGTGCTTGCTGGGCAGGCGCTTGTGCCACTGGGCTAAATTCCCAGTCCTGCAAAGCAAATTTAGAAATGATCAGCATGTAACAGGGTTAAAAATTTTTGGTGTACCATTTTCTCCCTTTGGTTTCTTTCTCAAATTTGTCCCAAAGCGTTTAGATTTCTTTTTAATAGCTGCAATAATTTTAAATAAAAACTTGACCTTAAAATATAATTTAAAATGCTTAAATTATTCTAATTTTCATGTTCCTGAAGTATAATCATAGCATTCGAAAGATGTTTTCAGACAATAAGTGCAAATTTAAATGTTTTCCTATATGCAAAAATACAGTAATCAGATGTATTATTACAATCTTAACAGTAATCAAGTACTCCCTCTTAGATCTGTAAAAATGAAAATGGTAGTTTTCAAGCTATTTTTCTTATATTAGCAAGTTGCATCTCTACAGTGACTGAAAAGCGTAACTCACTGAAACCTACAAACCCGCTTTCTTGAGAGCTAGTTTGGAGGTTCTAGCAGGGGAGCGCAGCTACTCCTATACCCTTGACCAAGGAACGGTCCTCCTCTATCGGGGGTGGTCGTCCTCTTCGAGTGAGCGCGCAGCTTCAGGAGGGACGCACATGGATCGTTGAGGGACGAAGGGGACACCCACCTAGCCAGCCAGATCAGCTGAATCAACCCTGGCGATCAATGGGGTAACAGATGTCGCAGCCAGATCGCTCTCACATCCCAAACCCACTCTCTTTACCATCTGAAATGGAAGCTTATCTGGAGCTTATATTGTCCCTCTTTTGTAGGCAGAGCTGCCCTTTTGCCTACCTGTGTTTGAGACAGAGGAGCCCTCAGTCTTTAGGATTAATATCCTGTTGCTTTCATTCCTTTCACAAGAATGAATTTACTACTTTGATTTATGTAATAGAATTTAATACAATGGCTGGGGATTTAGCTCTGTGGCCTAAGTGCCTGCCTGGCAAATGCAAGATCATGAGCTCGATTCCCAGTGCCACAAAAAAATAAAATAAAATAAAATAAAATAAAATAAAATAAAATAAAATAATTTAATAGTAGATATTATAAGCAGCACCAAAATTACCAAAATATTGTCTCCAGATATTTTGCATCTCTTGAGATATAGCACAGTAAGAAACAATGAAATAAAAAATTCAGAATGTAAGTATGATGATTGCCATTATGTTAAGTATAAAGGAAGACTCACACTGGACTGTAGTGATCAGGAAGGTTACTCACAGAAATGGCATCATTCCCCTTCCTTTCCCTCTGCCCTCACATTCCTTCTTCTTGAAGTTTCTCCAGTCCCCAGAACTAGTATTCCTTCTTCTTCAAACCTGTAGGGAAGTTTTGACATCCATCATATCCCATTATATTGATGTATAACTGTATTTCTTCTTAGCAATGAGCTCCTGCATTTCAGGAGCTAAGGCTTAGCCATACATGCATGAACTGGCATGACACATGGTAGGTCACCAGTAAAAAGTATCTCCATGGAAGGATGAATAAGACAAAGACTGAAGTCTCTGAAATGTTCTAGATATGACCAAGGACCTTACATACGACTTGAAGGGATGAACTGTAAAATTATAAAAATTTTGATAACTTGCTCTAGTGAGTTACTAGTTTAGCCAGTGTTTCATCACATCAGATAACAAGATAAAAATAAATATATTATATCCCTGTGTTCAATCGCCAGCTATTCCATACGTTGGATATTTGGAATAATAGAAACACACTGCCCCACTCTGTTTTCACTTTTCCTCTCTTTTGTCACAATATCTTTGATGTCTGGCATTGTAGCCAATGCTGCATGATTGAAAAGTGATGTTTATGCAAAAAAACTATGTAACATTATGCCACCAATAAATTCCTTACATTTGACTGGATTTGGAACTGGTCAGGTCATCATTCCTTGAAAATTGTATATGTAAGGATCTGCAAATTCCTATCATCAACAATTTTTCCATCATCATTTTCCCCTTTAGACCATTTCCTTTGGATTCCATTAATGTGACTGAAAAGACTCCCATTGGAGAAACTGTAGCAAGAGTAAGAGCCATAGATCGAGAGGAAGACAGCATCACCTACTCCTTTAAGACTCAGCAGGAGATGTTTGGCTTGGACCCTTGTAAGTTTTAAACAAATTCTTCTAGTCTGCTCTGGCTAAACATTCACTATCTAATCTCCTCACTCCCTTTAGAGCTGGAATTGGCAAAACTACCCTTGCAAAATTAAACATGGAGCTTGGAAAACCAAAAAACATGTGGCATTTATACTGGCTATTTTTCTTCTTATTAAAATGGCATTCCTCTGAAATAGTGAGGCATGTAAAGCCCTGGCTTTAATAACTGGCCACCGTCTTTCAAAGATAACTGGGACAAACGCGTCTGTGAAATCCCCGTGAACTGCAGGACCCAGCGGCCTCCACTGGGGACTTTTCCTGTGTCACTATTGACTGTGGCTGTGGCTCTGTCTATGTGGACTGGACTACTGTTCTGAAATACTTCCCTCTCACGGGCTGTCTCAGTACCCAGTGTCACCAGTCACAGGTTCAAACCAACAGGAGCCCCGGAAGCATAGTGTGGGGATTGGCTGCGTAGTCTCTGAAAGGTTGCGGCGTCTGATGCTAGAGCCCGAGGTCCACAGGGCAGGAATTAGGAAGAAACGAAGGATGTGAGATGGGGGGGATATTAAGGGTGGACTGGAAAACAAGCGCATGCTGGACCACTGCTCCATAGCCAGGACCGAGACTTCTGCCCCTGACCTTGGCTGCCTTGTGCCCTGCAGAAGCTGGGGCCTTTGACCACAGTGCTAAGGGCACACCCTTGTTCTAAAGTCAGCAAAGCAGGTGAGGCAGTCACAGGCTCATGCAACAATGGATCGTGGACCAGGCCCAACTTGTGTAAGGAACTAAAAGCTGCCCCTCTTTCTGCACTCCACGGTGGCCACGAGTCTCCCTGGAGGCCGAACAGAACCAGAAACACACAAGAAATACAGTTCTGGGAATAGAATTTGACTTAGTAACATTAACGCATTATAAAGGAAAACACTGATCGTCCCATATGTGAAATAATTTATTTAAATCCTTAGACCTGTTGGCAATTTATGCATTTATATTCAAAATGAGCCTTTCAGAAAGAGAAGAAGGGCAAGGGAAACGCAGGTGACAACAAGGCATTGTGGGAGGCACGGAGATATTCAGGATGGGGTCAAAGCCCAGGAAGCCAAGGCAGGGGAAACCCTGAGGAAGGCGGGTTTTGTGCCAGGGATGAATATTCTCTTCTGCCTTTGAAAATTCCCCTCGGTTTGAGCCTCAAGCGGATTTTTCATCTTTTTTATGTGATGAGATTAACTTCATGGCAGAGGCAATGAATGATTATGATTTTAACATAGTTTGGCTAGTTTTTCAGGCAAAAAATGCCAAAAACTTTATTGTTTTCATAAAAATAAAGCCTAATGGTTTGTGTTTGGTATTTTTCAAGTCAAAGCTTCCTGTGCTCCATAAACAAAAAAGAGTAACAATTTAGAGACTTGAAGGGAAGTATGATAAAATAATTTTACATATATAATTATTATTATTTTTTTTTTTTTTGCGGCACCAGGGATTGAACTCACGACCTTGTGCTTGGCCAGGCAGGCACTTAGACCACTGAGCTAGATCCCTAGCCCTGGTGTTTTTGAGACAGGGTCTCACTATGCCGTTCAGGCTGGCCTTGAGCTCACTTTGTAGCCCAGGCTGGTCTCGAATTCACAACGATCCGCCTGTTTCAGCCTCCTGAGTGCTGGGATTACAGGCGTGAGCCACCACGCCCGGCCTATATGATTATTTTTAAGTGTAAGGTATATAGAAGGTTTTAAAGAGATATTTCCAATGAATGTGCAATAGCTAAATATCACTTTCTTATGCATGGAAAAATAAGTGAATTAAAACATCATCTATGTAAGTAAACTCACATAGACTTACTTACTTGATGTCAGTAATTGTCATTGTATTTCTTTCATCAGCTACAGGAATAATCACTATTCTTCGGCCTTTGAATCTTGCCAACCCAAACAACTCGAAAACCTACTCTTTGGAAATAGAGGCCAGAGATAGTGGGAATAATACCAGCACTTACACATTCACAGTCATGGTAGAGAGGGTGGATGACACTATTTTCTGTGATTCAAGTTTTTTAAAAGGTATATTTCAAGTTCATTTTATTTAAAACAAGAAACAGTGACATGGCAATAATTTTTTAAAGTATTGAAACAAAACCTGGAATTGTAGAATTATAGTTTCTTTAGATTTACAAAGGAGAAAATTTTTTAAAACTGAATGAGAGGTGTAGCACTTGCCCAAGAGGAAAGAGCTGGAGTGAATGTTGTTCAAATTCGGTTCTAGTTATTTCTTTCTGTGATGGATATAGAGTGGAGGAATGGCAAAATTATTCAAAGTTTATCTGTAACATAAATCAATATGTAGCATAAAAATCTAAATATTAAAATATAACTTTCACTTCATAAATTGTCACATTATAAAAATAATACATTAAAAAGTGCCATTGTCTGAGATACAAAGAAATTAGTACTTTTTAAGATAGAAATTCTTAAGATTGAAACATTCAAAAATCTATTTTAGTAAAAATTTACATTAAAAGCTGATTATAATCTTTATCCCAGTGTTTCTATTTTTTAGAGTTTATGAAAATATTGGATATATAGTTAAGATGTGTTGCAGAATTTGTAATAGCATCATATTGGAAATAATCAAAAGGTCCAGCAGTGAGAAATTAACTATAAGGTGATATGTATGTTTCACACCTCACCATTAAAAATTATGTGTTCAAGAACAACAAGCAAGATATAACATAAACATTTAACAGTTCCCTTATTTTTTGTGTACACAAATGTGATATTGATAATTATAATTATACATGCTATTTTGCACAAAATCATTATTTCTTTTTGTAAGACTACAGTAAATTATTCTTTACTAACTTTTTAATAAACAGGCTCTACTGTTAAATTTTTATGTTTCTGAAATTAGAAATTCTAGTTAGAAAATTTCAGCTTCTTCAATAAGAATCATTACTTGTAATAGTATGTAATTATTCCATTTGATTTCTTTGTTCCCAAAGAGTACTTATTTATATTGGTTTGCTATCAATATTTATTACAATAGAATTAAAACAATATATGGAGACATTTTCAGTATGATTAAAACAGATATATTCCTGAAAATTTTGTCATAAATTACAGTATCGTAAATTAGAGTTTATTTCTTTATTCCTTTCATTAAAAAAAATTCATGATGTGTTAATTGGGGTCAGTATTCATTTACACATAAAATGATGAACCAAACCCTTCTCCTTTGTGCCTGCCTATCACAAATTCACCTTCCGCTCCTAACCTCACCCATAGGTGCTTTTCATGGTGTCCCCCTAGAAATGCTGTCTTCTCGATACTTGAATGTACTGGAGAACTTGCATGTCACTGAATCTCAAAACCTAGGTTGGCTTGATTTAGTCTTGGTTGGGAAAACTGGATAGCAAGAATTATACATGCCACATTTGTTAGTCTTCCATTCTTTATTTATACTCTAAATTGCTCAGTCATCTGGTATATTAAACCCCTTTTGACTCCTACCTTTTCTGTTTGACTACTTTTCTTCCTTTCCCTACTTCTAAGAGAAATTACCCAACTAAACTAAGTAGGAGAAGGGAGAGGTAGAGAAAGTAAGGGCAAGTGGAGTAAGACGGACTTCATGGAAGCCTCCCATCCTCCTGCACCTGTCTGCACATTGCTGGTGTCCTCCCGCTGCGTCTCATAATGAGCAGTACCCCTTTTCTGCCATTGGAAACACCACCTTTGCAACCTATAAATCCTAACACACACGCACCATGTGCCCCCCCACGTCTCACTTTGAACCAAAAAGTACTTTCTGAAAGGTGTAGTAATAAATTTATCTGCAACAGAAATTCACGACAAATTCATGTCTTAGAGGTTGAATTTGAGAGAGACAGAGACAGAGGTGACAGAGAGGCTTAGGTGAGCCATGAGGAGACCTCAGAATGGCATTCGTGAAGATACTATCATTGGTTCAATCTGGTGTTCTTTGTGATTTCCTTTCAGTCTCCCCAAATTATAGTAGGCACTGAGCAGATCCACAGGGATCCCGAGAAGGTCATTCTGACCTGATTTCTAGCATGGACTCGGCTGCACCAGCACGATCTCCTCAGACTCTTAAGATCATGGTGCCCTCCCCTTCCATCATGCGGGTTGGAGCCCGGGCTCAGCAGAGAAGCAGGGAAAAAGTTAATTACCTAATAAATAAATGCTGTGGGTCTCTTTGAAACTGCTTACCAAAGGATATTCTCATGATTTTCAAAATGCTGATTTGACACACATTCAATTTACTGACTGTGTTTATTATCTAGTGACTCTAATTATCCAGAGTAAATGACTGAATTAGGAGAATCTGCTTCTTTACGTCCAATTTGAAACAAAGGAACAAAATAACCTTGTCCTGTTCACACAAACATTGTTCTATAACATCCTTAGATAGAGACAAGTCTGAGGTTATGTGGGACTACCTAACACAATGTTGGCTGGACTTGCTACCCAAGACTAAAAGGCACAGTAGGCAAGAACCCTGCTTGTGATAGAAGTATCATTTGTAGAGTTACACAGCAGGTGAAGAGCCTGCCGATCCTTTCCATGAGTTTGCTTCTGTGTTGGCATTGGAGTGAGACAGACTCATACTGGCGTTATCGGAAGTAAGATAAGGAGCAATGTGTGGAGAGAGGAAATCAGCATTTGTGAGACGAGTTGGTATGAAATGTTACTTAAGCCTCGGAGCCACTGAGAGGCAGAGGACAAGCTTCGTCCACATGTGCAGGTGAGAGCATTAAAGGGAGAAAGTTCCAGCGGTTTCCTTCCTGACTCCTCTGTTGTGCTCCCATTTTTGTGAAAATGAGTCATCTTCAATATTGTAGCCTAAAAGAATGAAAGTTGAGAAACTTTAGTGACACTGGTGTCATGCCAGACACTGAGATGGCATATCCCCAAGACCTAAGAATCGAGACAGCTGAACCTCAATTTTGTTAACACTCTTAAATATGAATGTTAAGCTGAATATATATCTTTAGTTTTCATTTTTTCCCCTGGAACAAATACCATTAAGAAAACTGTATGAAAGCCAGGCACAGTGGCGACACCCTTAGTCTCAGTATTGGAGTGCTG
>RJWT010047013.1:0-11357 GCA_004365215.1 Cuniculus paca | reverse complement strand
TGACAGACGCTCTCTGCCCAGCAAAGTCCTAACAATAGCTAACAGTGGCTGTCTGTGCTCGGCATTGTGCAGCAGGCACTAACACATCGAGCTCTTGGCAGCCATGTGCAGCGGGCATTCTGATTGTCACCATGTTATAGATAAAAACAAACGAACTGAAGCACAGAATGGTCACATACCTGGCCCAGCGCCACGCAGCGAGGAAGTGGTGCAACTTGGCTCACTCGGGCTGGTGCCTCTTGGAGTCTGTGCGCACAAATCCCCAAGGAACATGTTAGGGTGCAGGGTTGGGTTTGGTGGGGTTGGGACGGGGCCCGAGAGCCCGGTTTCTGTCTGGCGATGCCAGTGCTGCTGTCCTTGGCTTACAGTAGCAAAGCCATAGGCATTTTATATATCAGACCTACTCTAAAAAGTTTTTGGTTATAACTTCCGATTTCTCATTTCGTCAGGCATTTCTACAAATACACATGCTGGGTTTGTTTTTTTGTCTGTTTTGTTTTGTTTTGTTTTGTCTTTTGCAGTACTAGAAGTTGAACCCAGGCCTTCACACTCAGCTCCATCCCAGCCCTTTTATTTTTATTTTATTTTATTTTATTTTATTTTATTTTATTTTATTTTTTTGAGACAGGGTCTCACTATGCCGTTCAGGCTGACCTTGAGCTCACTTTGTAGCCCAGGCTGGTCTCGAACATGCGATGATTCTCTTACCTCAGCCTCCTAAGTGCTGGGATTACAGGAGTGCTCCACTATGCCTGACTCCCTTTTATTATTTTTTGATTTTGAAACAGAGTCTCACTAAGTTGCCCAGGCTGGGCTCAAACTTGCAGTCCTCCTTCCCGAGCACTGGGTTTACAGGTGTGCGTCACTATACCTGGGTCATACTGAGTATTTGATACTAATATTTTACCTTCCTTTTTTTTTTTTTGTGGTAAATATTATAAAACATATAGGAGCTGAGGATGTAGCTCATTGGTAAAGCATTTGCCTGGCATGTGCAAGGCCCTAGGCTTAATCCCCAGATAGATATATAGATATATAGATATTTAACTTTTTCTTTTTTTTTTGTCTTTTTGAGACACAGTCTCACTATACAGTTCAGGCTGGCCTTGAGCACACTTTGTAGCTCAGGCTGGTCTTGAACTTGCGACGATCCTCCTGCCTTAGCCTCCTGGGTGCTGGGATTACAGCTGTGCGCCACCATACCCAGCTCACATTCACCATTTTAAGTGTATGATTCTGTGGCATTAAACACATTCATATCTGTCTGCAGCTATCATGGCAGGAACCTTTTCAACTTTCCAGACTGAAACTCTGTGCCCATTAAACCCTGACTCCTCATTCCCTCTGCCCTCCAGCTCTTGGTAACTACCATGCTCCTACCTCCTAGCTCTACAGATCTGATTCTTCTAGGAACCTCATAGAAGTGGATGATTGTAGTAGTTGTCTTTTGTTTGGGATAATGTCTCCAAAGTTCATCTGCCTTTGTATGCATTGGTTAGCTTTCCATTACTGTAACAAATACTTGAATTAGTAACAGTGTAACAAGCACAGGTTTGTTCTGGCTCACAGTCCCTGGGCTTTCAGTCTGTGCTCACCTGGTCCCACCGCTCTGGCCTATGGTAAGGCAGCAACTCATGGCTCACCTTACAGCCTGGATGCAAAAGGGAGAGAGACAAGAAGAGGCCAGGCCCCCTTTATGTGATTCAAGGGTGCAAACACCGATGACTTAAAGCCTCCCTCTAGACCCCACCATTTCCTTTAAGCCTAGAGTGTTCTAGATCCAAAGTATGGCATTACAGCATATGTGAAAATCTGGTTTCCTCTGAAGGCTGCAGGATGTGCCCCTGCAGGTCCACTGCACTTTATTTGTTCATTGTCCCATCAGCGCTCACTAGGGTGTGTAACACTGCTGTGAACGTCCGGCCCCAGCTGCATTTCTTGTGGCTGTGCATCCAGATGCGGAATTGTCCAATTCTGTGCTAATTCTAAGGACATTTTACTTTCAGAAGGTACAAATTGATGTTCAAGCTGTTGTTTGTGTTCCTTAGTTAAAGTAAATCTTTCAAGGCTTGGTAGGAAAAGTGAGTTTTCAGTATGGATTTCTAATAAAATTTATTGTCTAGAGCTGCTTCGTGATTCTCAATCACAAGAGTATTGAGAAATGTCCTTTGGTTCATAGAAGGTTGGTAATTTGATAAGTAGTACCAAACAAAGAATAAGAAAATGCTCATTTCTAAAATAAACCAATACTAAGAGGGCTTATGGCACAGAGAAAGTTTGGAATGAGTTAATCCAAGATGTCACCTGACAAACAGGTATTCCGGGGCTAGGCAAGTTCCTTGGTACATTTCTGTTCTCCTTTAACCTTTCCCCTGCTCTTTATCCAAACAATGCCCTAGAGTCTTGTTGGCTAGGAGGGTTTGATGCAAGATCCTGCCTTATATCTGGAATTCTTTACTTACGTATCCTTAGAAACAAAATTTTCTGTTGCAAATAAGAAAATAAATAATTGAAATAGAAATCCAACAAGTTATTAAGAAAATTTAAAGGTTTTTATCAAACCATCAGGAAGAAACTGGTTTCTAGACTACTGAATTAACTTCTTTCTTCCTTTCTGTCTCTCTCTGTCTGTCTCTCTGTGTCTGTCTGTCTCTTTCTGTCTCTGTCTCTCTGTCTCTCTCTCTCTCTATTTTCCTTTCATGGTCCTGGAAATTGAAGCCGGAGTGCCTTTGTACTGACTTACATCCCCAGCCCTTTTCTTATTTATTTATTAAAATTTTGACACAAGGTCTCACTGAGCTCCCTGGAATTGGGCTCCAACTTGCAATGCTTCTACGTCAGCCTCTCAGAGTACTGGGGTTACAGGCGAGTACCACCACAGTTGGCATAAGGTAATAACTTTAATCATGGGAGCTGGGCGTGGTGGCTCACGCCTGTAATCCCAGCACTCGGGAGGCTGAGACAGGAGGATTGTTGTGAGTTCGAGACCAGCCTGGGCTACAAAGTGAGCTCAAGGCCAGCCTGAACGGCATAGTGAGACCCTGTCTTAAAAACAGGGCTGGGGATTTAGCTCAGCGGTCTAAGCGCCTGCCCGGCAAGCGCAAGGTCGTGAGTTCAATCCCCGGTGCTGCAAAAAAAAAAAACAAAAAACTTTAATCATGCATGTGTACGTGCAGGATATAGCATTACAGTGCATATCTATAGAATGCTATAGTGCTCTTATTTTAGTAGTTCAAGTTAATGCAGTGGATTTGAACTTCCAAAGGTAAAACAAAACAAAATAACCTTTTTGCCAAAGTCAGAAAACTGAGTACCTGAAATATATGTTTATTTACCAATAGTTTTAGAATATATGGAGCTACTAAAAGAAACTGTATTTATTTTCTGAAAAGTAGGACCAACTTTGGAGATAAGGCAAATGCTGTAAAATAAAAGATGATTCTGGCACTAGGAGTAGCAGAGTGACACAGGCTATGTTGAAATGATAACCAGTGAGGACAGAATGGAATCATCATCAGTAAGTCTGATATGGTTGGCTCTAAAGGAACAAGCCCTGAACTCTTTACCATCTGTCATCTTGTTACCATTTTCCATTGTGGGAAAATTCAAGAAGACCTGCCCCGCCTCCAGTACATTTGTATGAAGCATTTTTTTTCAACCTAACTCATGTCATCTTGATTAAGAATCAAGGAGGATGGTTTGAGGGTTACTTGCTGGGCTTTGAACCAAGAGAACTGATAAATTTAATTATTTCTTGCTGGATGTGGTAGTACACGCCTATGATCCCAGCACTCTGGAGGCTGAGGCAGGAGAATTGTAAATTCAAGGCCAGCCTGAGCCACATAGTGACACTATGTCTTTGTTTCTTTCTTTCTTTTTTTTTTTTTTTTAAACAAGGGCGATCACCAGGGATTGAACTCACAAACTTGCACTTGCCAGGCAGGTGCTTAAGCCACTGAGCTAAATCCCTGACCCTTGTGTTTTTTAGACAGGGTCTCACTATGCCGTTCAGACTGGCCTTGAGCTCATTTTGTAGCCCAGGCTGGTCTCAAACTTGCAGCGATCCTCCTGCCTCAGCCTCCTGAGTGCTAGGATTACAGGCATGTGCCACCAGGCCTGGCTGGTGATTTTTATTTGTATTTTTTGCTTTTTAGTGCTAACAAAGGTGAGGTTTTTTTTGTTTTTGTTTTTGTTTTTGTTTTTCAGATACCAGGGATCAAACTCACGACCTTGCACTTTCCCTGCAGGTGCTTATGCCACTGAGCTAAATCCCTGGCCCCTTGACACCATGTTTTAAAAAAAATATTAATAGGACACCAGAATGGGGACAGCCAGACCCCAGCCCCTTCCCATGTGCAGGCTGGCAAACAAGAAGTGCCAATCCCTGCCCCCGCCCCCAAGTGACCGGCTAATCCAAACACAGGCTGTGATGATGGCTGTCGAGGTAGAACGCAGTTGGATGCCTGTGGCACTTTGGTGTTTCACTGGCCTTGCTGGTCCAGGGCCAGTGATCTGATCATCTGTTCAGGGGATGGCAGTACACAGTGTGGCATCTGGGGGGGGCTCTCCTGAGGGTGGTAGCCATTGTGATACCCTATTGTCTTGTTTCGGAGTCCTGTATCATTCTCATTGTGTTGTTGGGTTGGGTTTTATTCTCTTTCATTTTGTTTGAGTATGTTAAATCTGATGGCGTGAGCAGCTAATTCAAAGATAGTAAAATATATTATGGTGGCCATTTTGGAATTACTATTTATTGTTTTGAAGTCCTTTATTGCCTTCATTATTTTGTTTTTATTGTTTCCATTCTATTCTGTTCCGTTTGATTTTTGCTATGTCCGAAGGTATCTGCAGCTATTTTGAAGACAGCAAAAGGCGTTATGGTAACCATTGTTGATTTTGTAATGTTTTGAGGTCCTGTGTCACACTGGTTTGTTTTGATTGGTTTTATTCTGTTTTATTTTCCTTGGTTTTATCCTCTATAAAATAAAATTTTTAAAAATGAATGCTTCTAGCTCATAAGTGAGGTGGAAATGAGCTCTTGAATGAGGTGGTGTTGAAGAAGGGGTTAAGGGGGCCATATATAATATGAGGACTAAATCAAATTCAGTGGTTAGGTTCAATGTTGACCTTATTGGGATGATTTGGTTCTTGTCTAATTTGGTTTACAACTTGAATTGTGCAGAGAATTAAGTTCATGAACTGAGGTACCGCTGTAAAATTAGATTTTCAGTAAAATCTACAGGTGATACTAATGGGAACTAATCCTTGTGAGAACAAAGGGATGGCATAAAAGGACCCAAAAGCTATAGCTACAGACAACAATATAATGAAATTTACTCATTTAAAGGAGGGGAGTGAAGGTCGGGGATCTAGCTTAGTGGCCTAAGCGCCTGCCTGGCAAGCGCAAGGTCGTGAGTTCAATCCCCGGTGCCACAAAAAAAAAAAAAAAAAAAAAAAAAAAAAAAAAAAAAAAAAAAAAAAAAAAAAAATCAAGGAGGGGAGTGTAGAAACAAAAGTCTTGTTTAAGGATGGGTTATATAGCTCAGTATAGAGTGCTTGCCTAGCATGCTTGATCCTCAGCACTGCAAAATGAATGAATAACTAAACAAATAATGATTTTTAGTGCCATACAGATATGCAGCAAGTGGGCAAAACCAAGGAAGAAGTTAGTACATTATTGAGTTGTAAAAGCTAAAGAAAGCTGGGTGAGATGGCACATGCCTGTAATCCCAGTACTGGGGAGGCTGAGGCAGGAGGATCAACTTCAAAGCCAGCCTGGCCTACAGAGTGAGTTCCAGGCCAGCCTGAACTATATAGTGAGCCCAGCCTCATAAAAAGAAAAGGAAAAGAAGAAAAGAGACAAGAAAGTAGATGAAAACATGTGATTGACAGGAAAAGACACAATAGCTGCTTTGAGTCCAACACAGACACTGTTGCCCCGTGGGGAGGGGCGTGTGAGGGAGCCTCAGCTGCAGCACCAGCTCAGCCACAGCGGCAAGGGAGGCGGGACAGCTAGGGTGAGCTCGGTGACAAAGAGGTGCAGAGGCTGAAGGAGAGCCAGGGGAAAGCAGCTGACAGGCTTGAGACCGTGTAAGAAAGAAGCCAGACACGAGGGACGGCAGGCGTGAGGTGTCGCAGGCAGGCTGGAGCATTCTGAAGAGAAACAGCCTTGGCCCGGGAGTTCTTCCGGTGACGATGGGCGCCGATTCCCCAGGGAAGCGTGAAAACACCGTTACTCTGGAGTCCAAGTGAATTTAGGGTTTGGAGAAAGAGCTTAGGGACAAGGAAACAAGAGAAATGAGAGATTTATTAATTTAGATTTAAAGCATTTCTAAATTATCACAATGTCTTGTATCTTTTTTAGCAAAGATTTCTTTTCTGTTTTTGTTTTTTTTTCGGCACCGGGGATTGAACTCACGACCTCGCGCTTGCCAGGCAGGCACTTAGGCCACTGAGCTAGATCCCTGGCCCTATGTCTTGTATCTCTTTTTTTTTTTTTTTTTTGAGTCAGGGTCTTATGTGTTCAGGCTGGCCTTAAACTCACTATGTAGCCCAGGCTGGTCGTTAAATTTTGCTGTGATTCTCCCACCCCAGCCTCTCGAGTTCTGGAATTTTAGGCTCACGCCACCACACCTGGTTAAAATAACAGCGGGCATACCTGGGTGGGACTCGAACCTCCAGCCTTTCAGTTAACAGCCCAACACGCTGATTGATTGCACCAAGATGTCTAACATGCAGTGAAGAGCAGGGATGCAGTAACCTTTCCCTGTGCTTTGTGCATTGGGCTGAGCTGGAGTTGCCAACCTTGTGAACGAGCGGTCATCTCATTCCTCCCTTTGTACCCTGGCAATGGAGCTAACGTGGTAGGTAGGCAAACGTGAGTTTACTACAGCGTGCCAGGCTTTCAGCAACAAGTTTTGAAGTTGCAGAGCTTTAAAAAGGAGTTGAAGCCATGCATGGTGGCCCACACCTGTGATCCCAGCACTTGGGAGGGTGAGGCAGGAGGAACACTGAGATTTCAAGGCCAGTCTAGACTACAGAGTGAGACTCTGTCTCAAAAAAAAAAAAAAAGTTTGAAACATTAAAAAACAAAATACCTCTGGCAGGGTTTTGAGAATTCTAAACTAAGATCCTATGGGAACAGTTTACTTGCAGGGAAGCAGGTTGTGAGGACGAGGTCTCCTGCCAAACCTTGGAGAGCATCTGTTTGTTGATCAACCTGTCTAGAAGCTTTCTCAGTGCCCCCTAGCAACGGGCCAGTTTGGAACAAGTGCTGTGTCCCACTTCTATTTTAGGAAAGTTCTTGATGGGATTTGGTGACAGAAGAGCACTTGGCAAAGTGACCAAGAAAAGAAACTTCGATGTTACGTATGCTTCCCGTTGCAGAAGCTTTTCACAGCTCTCAGGCCGTTTTTGTCTTCGTAATGCACTAAAATATGATCTCCCTGATGTCATGGTTGGAAAAGTAGCTCGGATACTGGGGATTACTTAGGCAGAAAAACATCTTGGTAGGAAATGTCAGTGCTTAAGGCATTAGGGTGAACTGATAAGCCGATGTGGGTTTTGTTTCATTTTGTTTCATGTTTTTTTGAGTCAGTGTCTCACCGTATAGCTCAGGCTGGTCTCAGACTTGCTATGTAGTGTGGGCTGGTTTCAAATTCTCCATTCTCCTGACTCAGCCTCCACAGTGCTCAGATTACAAGCATGCATCACTACACCTGGCTCCGATTTTCGTCTTTCTGTCTCTTTCTTTCGTTCGTTCATTCGTTCTTTCTTTCTTTTTCTCTCTTTCTTTCTTTCCCTCTCCCTTTCTCTTTCTTCTTTCTTCTTTCTCTTTCTTTCTTTCTTTGCTGTTGCAGAAATTTTGAATCTCAAATTGGTTCACTTATCCCTAGGCAGTGACCGAAAATTGATTAGTCTTGTTTAATTTTTTCCTGAATTTGGGATTTGGGGATTTTTTTATAAGTCAAAATTTTGGCTGTTCTACCCATAATTGGGCCGGTGATGGTAATCAGAAGATGAGGAAGGTTCTGAGCAGCTGGTGTGAGGCAGGTCTCTATTTTCTGTACCACCTGTTTCTCCACGGCAGTGGAGAACCTACAACCTGTGAACCCCACAATGCAAGCTGATTCCAAATGTACTACGGTACATCTTAAAACTACACCCTGTCAAATGTCTCCTTGGATACAGAATCTTATTGTTCACTTTTTCCTGTAGTGGTGGGTACTGTATATTTGCACAACAAAATGGTAGATGACAGCACAGCAGAGAATTAGAAGGTTAGCAGTGCCTTATTAAGTTTCTGCATAAAGACCGCTTTGTAGCACTAAGAAAAAATTGGTGGGAGGGCAGCTTCTGTTCAAGTATATTGTCTAAAGGACTTCAGGGTCCTGCAACATAGGTCAAGCTGTCGTGTCTCTTGGCAGCCAAAGGATCCAGACAGATTTCTTAAACTTCTTACTGACAATTTAAAAAGAAACAATTGGATCCCTATTAATTGGTTGGAGTATCTGCATTATACTACCTTTGTTTAAGAGAGGAAAAATAAAAACGTATGCCTATATCTGCTCATTTGGGGAAACACATGCATGCAGGAAGAATAAGCTGGGTGTCAGTGAGGTTCATTACTTCCCGGGTGTTCATGGAATGGAGTGAAAAAAGCGGGAGACGGAAAGGCAGCCCCTGCAGATGCTTTTTGCTACTTTTTACTACTTTTGGAACTAAATGTTTCATATACAAGTAGTAAATGTATGTGTAGTGAATCAGATTGGGAGGATGTTGACATTGACTTCCAACAGAAACAAAAGAAGCAAATTGTATTTCAAATGAAAAATAGAACCATCCTGATAGGGCTCAGGGAGACTGATGTAGGAACTTTGGAACACAGTATTTGGACTACATATCCTCAGGCTAGGCATATTCCTTTTTTCTTTTTAAGTATTAACTCTAATAGGCTTATTTTTATCATAGGAATAAGTTATTTCTGTACATTTTAGTACTGAGCAAATAAGTGAATACATAATAAGCATATTTCTCTCTATAGGCAGAAGAAAGTTTCAAATATGGAAAGGAGAATGGATTTAAGGTATCTTGTGGGTTAAATTCAGTGTGAACCTGTGGGTTTTAATGTGGATATGGCTTTATATAGTGTGTATATATAAACCTTAATCTTTTCTTTCCTTTTTTCTTTTCTCTTTCTTTCCTTCATCCCTGCATCTCCTCCCTCCCTCACTTCCTAATCTTCCTTCCTTCCTTTCCTTTGTTCCTTCCTTCCTTCCTTCCTTCCTTCCATAAGAGCCAGGGTCTCATTATGTTGCCCAGGCTGGCCTTGAACCACTGGATTCAAGTGATTCTCCTGCCTTAGTCTCCCAGTTAGCTGGGACTAGAGACACGCACCACTGATCCTGCCCATGATCTCCTCACCCCTGTATTCTGAGAGAGCCTGAAAGCAGTGACGCACATGGGTCAGTTAACGCACAGCGCCTTCCCAGACCTTGGTTTCCAAATACTGTTCTTTACCAAAAGCGCAGGTAACCATTGGAGAAGTGACTGGTTCCAGGGTGGGGTAGGGAACAGCACGATGAGTCTGAAATATCTTTTCCAACATAAAGGAAAGAACTGATCAAAGAATTCTGTGGGCTTGTCTAAAGGACTAGAAGTGAGCTTGAAGGGGCTTCTGTAACCAAACCTGGGTCGTCTGAGCACCACAGTAAATTATGACAGTAACGAGTTATATAAGCTTGGAATAAAGGGAGAACCCATGAACCCACCCGATGTAAATAAATAAATAAATAAGAACGAAATGCTCCTTTTATTGTAGAAATTCAACTTATAAATGTAAGTAAAATGATATAGTTAGGAAAAGATCACCATTTGGCAAAACCATTACATTGTCATTGCTTCTGGCAGAGATTACTGATAGTGCTGAGTTAGCAGATAGAGGCTTGAGGAGTAACTTTATTCCCACAGCCTTCAACTATCTCCCCACACGATACTGCTGACAGCGAAGGGTGGCTGCACAGCGGAAACCCCCGCAGACTCACCTTAACCAAACGAGCAAAATTAGCATCGCCACTAATCCACAGCAAGAGCCTCTTGATGTGGGATAGGAATCCATCATCGCCTTTGTGATAATCCTGCCCAGCATGCATAACCTGAATCTAATCATGAGAAAGCATCAGATAAGCTCAATCTGAAGCACATTCTACAAAGTAACCTGTACTTTCTTAAAAAAAAAAAAAAGTCAAAACTATGAAGTGCAGAGGCTCAGGAACTCCACATGAAGAGACTAGAGTCAGGACAGCTGAATGCAATGTGGGATCCTGGCTCCTCTCTCATTGTAAAGGAGGCATGATTGGTGAACTCGTGGTCGGGTCTGTAGAGTATAGTATCGTATCAATTTTAATCTACAGGTTTGTTCATTGTATTGTCATTATGTAAGCACATTCCTCAGTTTTAGGAGCTATACCAAGTGTAGGATAAATGATCATCATGTCTACAACTAACTTTTAAGGAAGTCTAGAAAACAACCATACGTGTATATTACATGTCTAAGGAGGGGAGGGGAGAGAAGGAATTCCTAATTGAGAACAAATGTATTCTAGGTGAAGAGTACTTGAGAATTCTTTGTTATTATAACTTTTTGGTAAATTTGAAATCATGTCAAACTTTTAAAAAAATTAAAATCCTCCAATAAAACCTCAATAACTCAAAGAAGAAAAGACTTTGCTCAGTGACATTGGAATTCTGGTTTTAGAGAAACCTGTCCAAGACAGGCATGTGGTACGCTTCTGTGTGGCCTTTCTAATATCTTTAGAAACTTTTTTGTTTTATTTTAGAGGATGAACTGCTGTCTACAAAAAGATTTTTAGTTTAGCTAAATACAATCAAAAATGAGCATGAACATGCATTTCCACTTTGTAGGTAGAAGGTTTCTTCTAGATTCCTGTGATGATGGTCTACAGGGTTTATGACTTGGGCCTCTAATTCATTCCAAACACGTGATAACGATACATAAAATTTTCTAAAGAGAACATTTAAGGAACATATGTGTAAAACCAATCTAAATTCCTCTGTGAGTTGGGAACTAAACATAGCCACAGGGGTGTGAATGGGACAGAAACTGTAATCTCTGGTGCCCACATTAGGAGCTGCAGGCAGAGGTGACCAAGGGCTCGTTTCTCAGGGATGGGGAGACCAGAACCGTCACGATGGGCAGGAGACTGGCGCCAGTCTCTTCTACCCCACCTCTTGGAGGGAAACTCAGATGCAGTTATGACTCCTACCTGGGAAACAGCTTATAAAAATCCCAGGGGTCTGTGAGGTAGTTGTGGTCATGTCTGTTCAGGATTTCAGTG
>RJWT010047012.1:0-11376 GCA_004365215.1 Cuniculus paca | reverse complement strand
GTATTTTTAAACAATCAACTCTTAGTTTTGTTCATTTCCTTCCTCCCTTCCTTCCTTCCTTCCTTCCTTCCTTCCTTCCTTCCTTCCTTCCTTCCTTCTTTCCTTCCTTCCTTCTTTTGTTTTTTGTACCAGGGATTGAACTCAAAACCTTGTACTTGCCAGGAAAGCAATTATGCTGCTGAGCTAAATTCCTGGCCTGCTTTCTTTATTTTCTGTTTGATGGTTTTCTCTTCACTGACTTCTACTCTTATCTCTATTACTTTTCTTCTTTTACTTACTTTGCATTTCTTCTCTCTTTTCTAACTTCTGAAGGTGGACACTTAGATCGTTGGTATTTCTTCTTTTCTGACAAAAGCATTTAAATTTCTTTATAACCACTGTTTTAATTGGTTCAGCAAATCTTGATATTTTGTATTTACATTTCCATTCATTTTAAAATATTTTAAAATATTTCTTGTGATTTTTTTTCTTTGACTCATGGATTATTTAAAAGTATGTTATCTAATTTCCAAATACTTCTATTTATTTCTAATTTAATTTTCAGTGAAAATTTACCTGTGGGAATTCAGTCATTTTTAACTTACTGAAAGATACGGGTCCAGCTTTAATCTCAGCATGTGCAGAGCCAGTTTCCCTGGCACTATTAATTAAAGAGGTTATCTGACTTTCTTCCAGTGAAGGCATTTGGCTTCTTTGTCAAAGAAAAAGTGACTGTGTGTGTTTGGAACTGTTTCTGCATTTTTAAATCTGTTGCTTCAATCCTTGAGCCTGGTTTCTTTTGCCAGTACCATGCTATTTTTATAATAGTAGTTCTGTAGCATAATTTCAAGTCAGAGATTGTGATGCCACCTGTCTCTCCTTTGTTGCCTAAAATTAATTGCTTTTGCTATTCTAGGTCTCTTCTGGTTCCAAATGAATTTTTGAATTGTTTTCTTTAAATCTGTGAGGTATCCTAATGGTATTTTCATTGGGTTTGCATTAAATCTGTATAACAATTTTGGGAGTATGTCTATTTTCACTATGTTGGTTCCTTCTACCCAAGAGCAAAAGATATCTTTCCATTTTCTGATAACCTTTTTGAGCTCCTTTCTCAGACTACCATAGTTTCACTGAAAGGGTCTTTTACTTCCTTTGTTAGACTGATTCCTAAGTATTTCATTTTTTCAATGTTATTGTGAAAGGTGTTGCTTCCCTAATTTTTCTCTCAGTGAGTTTGTTGTTTGTGTACAGGAATGCCATTGATTTTTGAATGTTAACTTTGTATTTACCTGTGCTACTGAATTTGGCTATTAAGTCTAGAAGTCTATTGGGCGAGTTTTTGGGGTCTTCTGTGTAGAGTATCATGTCATCTGCAAGTAATAATTTAACTTCTTCCTTTCCTATCCTTATTCCTTTTATTTCTTTCTCTTGTCTTATTATTCTGGGTAATGTTTCCAGAACTATATTGAATAGGGGTGGTGATAGTGGACATCCTTGTCTTGTTCCCGATTTTAGAGTGAAAGCTTTCAGTTTTTGATCATTTAGTATGATGTTTGTCATAGATGACTTTTATCAGATTGAGATAAAGACCATCAATTCCAATTTTCTGAAGAGGTATTATCATGAATAGATGATGGACTTTGTCAAATGCTTTTTCTGTACATATTGAGATGATCATGTGCTTTCTCTCCTTGGCTCTTTTGATATGGTGTATTGCATTTATTGATTTCCCTATGTTGAATCATCCCAGCATTCCTGGGATGAATCCTACTTGGTCATGGTGTATAATGTTGATTTGCTGTGCTCTGTTTGCCAGTATCTTATTGAGGATTTTTTCTGTTTATGTTCATTAGGGAAATTGCTCATAGGTTGCTTTTTTGGTCAGATCCCTCTCTGGTTTTGATATCAGGGTAATGCTTCCAGGAATGAATTCGCTTCCCTTTCAGTTTCATTGAAGAGTTTGAGGAATAGTGACATTAGACCTTCTCTAAATTTCTTGTAGAATTCAGCAGTGGCTCCATCAGGACCTGGGCTTTTCTTTGTTGATAGGTTGTTAAATACATCTTTCAGTTTCACTGGTTGATAACGGCTTATTTAGAGTTTTTATATGTTCTTAATTCAGCTTTGGTAATTCATATGTATCTAGGAATCTGCTCATTTCTTCTGTATTTTCTATCTTATTTGAGTATAGCTTCTCAAAGTAGGTATTGATGATCTTCTGGATTTCTGTAGGAACAGTTTTTATCCTTTTTATTGTTAATTGCATGAATTTGAGTCTTTTTTCCCTTTTTGTGATAAGGTTGACTGGGGGGTTGTTAATTTTCTTCAGTCATTCAAAGAATTGACTCTTCAATTCATTGTTTTTTGTATTGTTTTCTAATCTCAATTCCATTAATTTTTGCTCTGATCTTTATAATTTCCTCCCTCATATGAGTTTTGAGCTTGACTTGTTCTTCTTTTTCTAAAAGTTTGAGGTTCAACATTAGGTTGTTTATTTGAGCTCACTCTATTTTCCTGATGTGGGAATTCACTGCTATAAATTTCCCTCATAAGACTGCTTTCATTGTGTCCCATCAGTTCTGATATGTTGTATCAGCATTATCATTTAATTATAGAAACTGCCTAATTTCTTCCTTAATTTCATCTGTGACCCATTGTTTGTTCAAAAGGGTGTTATTTAATTTCCATGTGCTTATGTAATTTTGTGATTTCTTTTGCCATTGATTTCCAATTTCACTGCATTATGGTCTGATAATATGCATGGGATAATTTCAATTCCTTTGCATTTACTTAAGTGTGTTCTATAAGCTAGTATGTGGTTTGTTTTGGAGATCATCCCATGCACAGCTGAGAAGAATGTGTACTCTGTTGTTGTACAACGGAACACTCTTATAGACATCTACTAAGTCCATCCGTTCACTAGTTTGGTTCAGTTCTGATATTTCTCTGTTGATTTTTTGTCTAGTTGATCTGTCTAATTGTGACAGTGGGGTGTTGAGGTCCCCCATTACCTTTGTGTTAGTACTTATTTGATTTTTCATGTTCATTAATATTTGTTTTATATAATTGGGTGTGGCTGAATTTGGTGCATATATATTTATGATTATTATGTTTTCTTCTTGGATTGTTCCCTTCACAAGGATGTAGTGACCTTGTTTGTCTCTTTTAATCAGTCTTGGTTGGAAGTTCACTTTGTCTGCAAATAGCATAGCTACTCTTGCTTTTTTTCTGGGTTCCTATTGCATGATGTATTGTTTTTCATCCTTTCACTTTCAGTCTATGAATTTCTTTTTGAGTTAAATGTGTTTCTTGTATGCAGCATATTGTTGGATTTTGTTTCTTGATCCATTCTACCAATGTGTTTCTTTTGATTGGAGAATTTAAACCATTTACATTGATGGTTATAATTAATATGTATTGATTTATTTTTACCATATTATTTTCTAATTGTTGGTTCCCTGTCTTTCCCCTCTGTTCAATTGGTTGCATTGCCTGGCAGAATTTTTCTTTTTTTTTTTTTTTTTCAGAATTTTTCTTTTGGTGTTCATGGAATTGTTGTCTTCCTCATCCCTTTCTAGAATATCTTTTGGAACATTTTGTAGTGCTAGTTTTGTGGTCATGAATTTCTACAGTTGTTCTTTGTCATGGAAGTATCTTATTTCTCCATTGACTTTTAAAGATAATTTTGCAGGTTACATCATTCTGAGTTGGAGGTTGTTTTCTTTTAGGGCTTGAAACACTTCACTCTGAGCTCTCCTTGACTTAAGGGTTTGTCTTGAGAAGTCTGCTGTGATTCTAATGGGCTTTTCTTTATAGATGATTTGTTTCTTTCCTCTAACAGCTTTTAATATTTTGTTCTTGTGCTGAATTTCTGAAATTTTTACTATTACATGTATTGGTATAGATGTATTTTTGTCATAGCTAATTGGAATTTCATATGCCTCATATGTATGTTAAATTCATTTTCAGGGCTTGTGAAATTTTCTGCCATTACTTCTGTGAACAGGTTTTTTAAACGTTTGCATTGTCTCCTGCTTTTTCTGTTGACTCTGATCCATCTTATGTTGCTCTTCTTTGCATCATCTTGCAGCTATTGGATTGATTTTTTCATGGTCCCTTGCTATTGTTAAGAAATCTTTCTTTTTGTGGTAGCTAACTGCAATCATGTCTTCTAGATCTGATATTCAGTCCTCAGATTGGTTCATTTATGCCGCTCCTTCCAAGAATGTGCAGTGGTATGAGACCTTATGCCTATCATTACTTTTCTGGCCAAGGGCCTGACTCCAAAACCCATCCTGCAATCTTGGACAGCACAGCTATTGCCAAACTATTGTCCTCAGGGCTGCTCTAACACCCACGAGACAACTGAGCCCCAGTGGTAGTGAAGCATACTTATGTTTTAGTCTTGATCATTACCAGTTTTGGCATAGGCCTCTGTGTACTCCAAGATAGTGCAAAACCTTGCCATGTAAGACTCAGTCATACCACAGCTTAATATCAGCCTAGGTGGTCACAAAAATGCATTCAGCAACACTCTCCCAACATCAGATGGCACAGTGTTGTGTAAGATTCTATTTTTCTGGGGGACAGGGCATAGTAATAAGCAAGATTTTGCCCCAGAACTTAGTGCTGGGCTTGTAAAACCTAATTCTGGGCAGATCTTAACAACCCTATCCTAGACCTGCCTGAGGATGGAACTTCAGAGACAAGCTATTTGTAAATACAGAGTTGGAAGAGAAAATGGAAGAAAAAAATGAAGAGGAATAAAGAAACCATGTGGGAAGTTTGGGATAGAACTAAAAGAACAAATATTTGGATTTTCAGGGTTCAAGAAGGACTTGAGAAAACCAAAGCTGTTGAAAACATATTCAAAGAAATAATAATAGAAAACTCCAAAACTCTAGAGAAGTACACAAATATTCAAGTATAGGAAAATCATATGTAACCAGTCAGATTTAACTCAAGCAAGTCTGTCCTAAGATACCTTACAATCAGGTTCTCAAAGGTGAAAGATAAAGATAAGATTCTTGAGGATGCAAGATTCCCATTTGCCTGGCAGCATATTTTACACTTCGCAGTAGACACTTTTCAGATCATGGGAGAATGGCATGAGATTTCCACAGAACTGAAGGAAGAAGCTTGTCAACAAAGAGCACTGTCCCAAGGGAACATCATTTAGAATGAAGAAGGATAAAGACATTCCCAAACAAAAGCCCAGACAGTCTAGCCCCCCCATTTTATCTGTTTGAAAAGAAGTGTTCAAGGACATTCTGCAAATGAAAAGAAAAGCACACTAAAAATTGACAAAAGAACATGGGAATGCATAAAACTCACTCATGAGAGTAATTACAGAAATTCTCCCTCTCTTACCATCTTCTCGAATTACTCTAATAGTGTATTTTGATTGCTAATACATAAACCAGTCATATCTTGTAAGCATGGTGCATAAACTAGTCATATCTTGAATATGAAGTTTAAAGCAAAACAATTATATCAATTATATTAATGTGCAATATAGAAAGATTTAAAATAGGACATCAGAAATTCAAAATATGGGAAGGAATGGTGTTCCAGAGTAGAGTTTTCTTTTTATATTTTGTATTTATTTGCTTATTTATTTGTTTCTATTCTTGTCTTTATGATTATGTTGTTGCTATCATATCAAAATGGCTTTTGTAACCAAAAGATGCTTTTTCATAAGCCTCATGGTAACCACAAAGCAAATATTTATAATAGACAAATAAAAAATAGTATGCAAGCAATCAAAAAACACTACTAGAATAATTCAAGAAGATGGTAAGAGAGGGAGAAAAAGGAAAGGAACTGCAACAAAACAAGCTACATGATGACTGGAGTGAGATCTACCCCAACAAAATTACCTTGAATGTAGATGGATTTGGTTCTCCAAATTCAAGACAAAAAGTGGCTGAATGGGTTTTTAAAAATGACCCAATTACATGTTGCTTATAACAAATGACACATGTAGACTGTAAGAGACAGACTGGAATAAGATATTTCTTAAAAATAGAATCCAGAAGAAAGCAGGAGTATTCATATTTTATAGCTACTAAAATAGACTTTAAATCCAAAGAATAAAAAGACACAAAAGAGATCATTATAAAATGATAAAGGAGTTAATTCAATAAGAGGAGATATATAGATATAGATATAGATATATATACCAAAAAATATATACCCATATACTTACTCACTTCAGGAAAAGAAAAACTTGTATAAACACTTTTTTTGTTCTGTTTTTTTGTTTTTTTGAGACAGGGTCATGCTATGTAGTCCAGATTGGCCTTGAGCTCACTATGTAGCTGAAGGTAGCCTTGAACTCATGGTGTTCCTCCTGTCTCAGTCTCCCGAGTGGTGAGATTACAGCCATGTGTACATTAGGATTTTCATGATAGCTCAATAAATTTAGCATTAAAATATTTATACAAGTTTTTCTTTTCCTGAAGTGTGTATACATCTTTTGGTGGACTCTGTGTACATATTGACATTGGAGCATTCAATTATATAAATCAAGTATTAATAGGTGTAAAGGGAGGGATAGAATCCAAAAAATTCATAGTTGAAAAAGGAAGACTTGAACCCCTTTCACCAGTGGATAATCCAAACAGCAAATTAACAAAGAAACAGCAAAGTTACATTGCCCTGGAGGCCAAATGGACCTGACAGACTTCAACAGAACATTCCGTCCGGCAGCTGCTTATGACAGATTTTTCTCATGAGTCCACGGAACATTCTCCAGGAAAGAACCTATCATAGGTCACAAAACAAACCTCAATAACTTTTAAAAACTGAAGTTATATTGACTGTCTTTTCTGAAAACAATGCAATAAAACTAGAAATAAATAACAAAACGTTGGAAACAATACAAAAACATGGAAATTAGACAGTTTACTTTTGAACAACAAATGGATTAAGGAAAAATAAAAGTCAAGAAATGAAAACCTTTCTCAAAACAATTGAAAATTGAGATATAGTATACAAAAACCTATGGAGATTAACAAAAGCAGTACTAAAAGAGAAGTTTATATCAATCAATGCCCACATGAAAAAGTAGGAAGATACCAAATAAATAAGCTATCTTTACATTTCAGGAAACTAGAAAAAGAACAACAACAATGAAAAAGCCCTCAGAAAGAAAGAAATAATAAAGATCAGAGCAAAGATAAAATAGATGGCCTTCAAAATGATAAATAGTTGAACACTAAGAAAGACAAGGGACTCAAAATGAGAGATGAAAAGGGAAATATTGCAAAGGACCCCACAGAAACACAATCACTGAAGATTATTAATAATTTCATGCCCACAATTAGATAACCTAAAAAAGCATGAAAACACATGGTAGATGCGTACACTTTACCAAGGCTGAATCATGAGAAACTGAAAACCTGAACAGAATAATGAGGCAATGAGATCAAAGAATAATTGAAAGCCTATCAAAGAAATACTAGAACCAGATGATGCCATCGTTGAATTCTACCAAAAATTTAAAGAATAACACCAAGTCATCTTATTCCAAAAACAGAAGAGGAAGGAATTCTTCCAAACACACTCTACCTGACCAGAATTACCTTGGTATCCCAAACCAGAGAAAGTCTCACACACACACACACACACACACACTCACACCCCAAATTGCAGGTCAGTAGAGATCCCCAGGTCATCAACAAAACACTAGTAAATGAGTCCACCAACGTATTAAGTGAGATTCATCCTAGGAAGATAAAGATGGCTCAGTATTTGCAAATTAATAAATGTGATAAACTACATCAACAGCGTGAAGGACAGAAATCATGGTAACTTCAACAGATGAAGAAAGTCATTTAATAAAATTTAATATTCCTTCAGGATAAAAAAGTCAAACAAATTAGTTTTGGATAATAACCTCAGCATAATAAGGGTTATTCATACAAACCCAACAGCTATTATTTTACTGAATGTGGGATAGCTAAAAGCTGTTTTCAAGATGTAGAACAAGACAAGCACGCCCACTTTCACTTTCTTTAGTGGACACAGTGCAGGAAGTCCTAATGGCAGCAGCTAGGCAAATGAAAGAAATAGAAGGCATCCAAATTGGAAAAGAAGTCAGATGTCAATCTGCAGATGACTTCATCTCAAAAATTCCAAAAACCCCATAGTGAAAACTATGAGAACCAATAAAGCAATTCAGCAAAGATTTAGAGTGCAAAATTAATATACAAAAATCAATGACATTGTTATATGCCAATAAACTAGGAGTCAGGAAAGTAATCTCACTCATGTTAGTAACAAAAAGTGTGTAGGAATAAACTTACCACAGAGGGGAAAGAACTTTACAATGGAAATGATAAAACATTGATGAAAGAAATGAAACAGGACACAAAAAAGTGGAAATACATCCTGACTGTGTTTATGGACTCAATATTGGTAACATTTCAATATTTCCCAATGCAATTTACAAATTCAATTCAATCCACGTAACTGTACCTATGGCATTTTTTTCACAGAACTAGAAAAAACAGTTCTAAAATTTATACAAAACTACAAAAAATTTATGCATAGCTAAAGCTATCTTGAACAAAAAGAATAAAGCAAGAGGCATTACATTATCTGACTTCAAAATGTATATAAATCTATAGCAATCAAAACAGCATGGTATTGGCATAAAGATAGATGCATATACACCAATAGAACAGAATACAGTCTAGAAGCAAATACAAACATCTACATTCAACTGATTTTCAACTAAGTACTAAGCACATTCACTGAAGGAAAGACATTCTTTTCAATAAGTTGTACGGGGAAAACTGGCTATCTACATGCATAATGAAATCAGACTCTTATTTCTTACCAGTAACCAAATTTCTCTCAAAATGGATTACAAGACTTAAGTAAAAGATGTGAATCTATGTAACTCTAGAGGAAAACAGAAGAAAGGTTTCAAGACAGAGAGATGGGAAAATATTATTTTTTAAAAATAAGACCCTAAAAGCACAAGAAATAAAACCAAAAATAGACAAATGGGACTACATTAAACTAAAATGCCTCTGCATAGCAAAGGACACAGCAGAATGCAGAGAGAATCCAGAACAGCAGAAAATATGTGCAGTGTGTATGCCTGACAAGGGGTTGATATCCAGCATATATAATGAACTGTAACTACTCAGTAGTTAAAGAACCTAAACAAAATAAGCAAATACTGTGAGTTACCTACTTAAAAAATGGACAATAGACCTAAATGGATATTTTTCAAGGAAAGACATACAAAAACAGCCAACAGGTTGGTGAAAAAAATGCTCCACATCACCAATCATTGAGAAATACAAATCAAAACAAAATGAAATAGCATCTCATTCCAGTAAGAATGGCTATCAAAAAGACTGAAGGCAACAGGTATTTGTGAGGATGTGGAGGAAAGGGAACTCTTGTATGGCATTTGTGGGCATGTAAATTCATACAACCATTACATAAAACTGTACAGATCTACCACATGATCCAGCAGTCCCTTTGCTGGATATACAGCAAAGAGAGCAGTCAGTCTGTCAGAGAGATGTGTGTTCACTGTGGCCCTTTTCACAGTAGCCAAGAAATGGAAACCACTTAAATGTCTAGCAGCTGATGAATGAATATAAAAACATGGTGCACAGACACAGTAGAATGCTATTCAGGCATAGTACAGAATAAATCTAGCCATTGTGGCAATATGGGTAGAACCAGAGATCATTATGTTATGTGAAACAAGATCCTATGAGAAACAAGGACTCTTGATCTCACTCATGGTGGTTGCCTCTTTGCTTGGTTGAAAGTGTGCTTTGATGTACAAAAGTAGACTATCAACACTTAACACCCTTTTTATTATTATTGAACTTAAGTCTGTAATTTCAACATTGATATCTATCACTTCTGTGTTCCTCTTTTCCTGTCGTCTTTTGAAATATCTGCAGATTTGTTAGAATTCCATTTTTATCTTTAGTGTTTTAGCTATACCTCTCTGCCTTATTTTTGCAGTGGTCAATCTAAGTTTTTCTCAACTTCTCACTGTCTCTTCAGAGTGACTGCTATCTCACTTTTTGGAAGATGTAGACATCTTTTAGTTGTATAGTTCCACCATCCCCCATTGTCCTGTAAGCTATAGTTGTCATTCTTATTAAATCTCCACACATAATTTTCACCCCTAGATGTTGTTTTTTCCTTAAATAGTCATTTTGAATTAAAGAAGGAAAAACATGACCATTTACTCTTTTTTGATGCACGTCATTTTCTCCTGAAGATCTACTGCTCAGTTGTTTCATTTCTCTTTGGCTCAAAAAAATTTCTTCAGAAATTTTTGTAGTGCAGGTCTGTTAGTGAATTTGCTAGTCATTTGTTGTAATATGAAGACACATTTATTTTGTCATTATTCTAGCAGAATATTTTTGTTCACATAGAATTGTGAATTTTTAGTCTTTTTTCTTCTAGCTCTTTAAAATGTTCTGCTCTCTTCTGGTCTCCATAGTTTCTGATAAGAATTTCTTGCAATTTGCGTTTTTAGCTCCTCTCTGTGGAATATAGTTTGTTTCTCTCATTCAAATAATCTTCCTCCAGCATTGTGTCATTTTTATCTTACTGATTTATAATTTTTAGTTTGTCTATTTTTCCAGGAGCTTATTATGGTGTGTCTGAGCATGGTATTCTCAGAATGTATTCTACTTGGAGTTTGATGAGTTTCTTGACTTTATACGTCTATATCACTTACCATATTTGGCAACAGTTTTGGCCAATATTGTTTCTTTTTTAGTTTTAAAACAAAACTAAAGACTAAAAACAATGGTACAGAATTTCAAATCAACATAATAGGAGATTAGCAATGGTTACTACAGTGCATAACGTTATCTTCAAAGTAATTGTTCAGATTACAAGATACAGGCATGAAAAATTGATCAATGAAAACACAAACTGTTTTTTTGATGAACTAACAGAAATTAGTAGAATGATTGTCTATCTTGTATATATATAGAATCTTTCCCCTTTTTGCTTTTCTCCTTTTCCCCATCCCATTTATTCTTTCCTTTTGAACAGTTTACTTACCTTTCACATTTGGGTCTTATTTACTCTTTCAGTATATTATACATGCAAATCTGATTTATTTTGCCTATGAGTATGGTCTCTAGTTGCAACCATTTACCTATAAAATTCTTGAGTTTGTCCTTATTTATAGCTGAGTAGTACTCCACTGTATAAAAATATCACATCTTTTTTATCCATTCCTTGCTTGATGGGCATTTGGGTTGTTTCCGAGATATAGCTATTACAAATTGTGATGCCATAAACATGGATGCACGTATATTGCTGTGGGATGATGTTTTCAATTCTTCTGGGAAAATACCCAGAAGGGGAATAGCTGGTTCAAATGGGACTTCCCAA
>RJWT010047011.1:0-11365 GCA_004365215.1 Cuniculus paca | reverse complement strand
TGATTGTTTACATAAAACATATATTAATGCTTTACATGTATGCTTTTCTATCTAGACCTTTCCTTCCTTTGATCCATCAATTCTTCCTCCCTGTTTATATTTCCATCAAAGTAGTCTAGTCTTTCACAGTTTAGGTTCAATCTTCCCTTCCTGACATCTCTTCCCCACTGCAGATATAGTTTGTGATGTCCTTTTCCTACCATATAATGCAATCATTATTTTTCTACTAATACAATGTTTATATCCAATACTCACATACTTCATTTCTTTCATTAAAGACTTTTTAAAGGTAAATGATCATCGTTTCACTTAAATTGCAAAACCCTTGAGAATAAGGGTCTTAATCACCACTGCTGCTAGCAGGGTGTTAAGGAAGGCTGTCATTTCACAGGAATATGCTCATTACTTAACAAGTGACATGTTTTGCCATGTTGGGACTGCATGATGGAGCCATAATGATTTACAGGATTCACTGTTTACCCTGAAGAAGTTTACTTGGTGACTACTGGGGTAGAATAATATAGGTCATTGCAGTGGAATTGACTGGTGTTGTGATAAAAGAAGTGTCAGGATTCTGGGTAGTTAACTTAGCCTTAGAGAACCAAGGACCCTTTAAAGCACTAGAAGATGAGAGAAGAGATAGAAAAGAAGAGGTCCTCAAAGGGGGAGAGGTGAGGACTAAATGAATTTACAGGAAAAGGGGTCTGCATGTATTAAAACCTAGAAGCACCCAGCAGATAAACTAAGGGTAATTTAGGTGGTTGGTGTGCATGAAAAGGAGGTAAATGGTGTAATGAAAGATTGAGTTGCTCCTGAAGGAGGCAAAAGCAAGATCATGAAAGGTGTTGAACATCATACTAAAGAACTAAGCCTTAGCCAGGCGTGGTGGCTCACGCCTGTAATCCCAGCACTCGGGAGGCTGAGACAGGCGGATCGTCGTGAGTTCGAGACCAGCCTGGGCTACAAAGTGAGCTCAAGGCCAGCCTGAATGGCATAGTGAGACCCTGTCTCAAAAACACCAGGGCTGGGGATCTAGCTCAGCGGTCTAAGTGCCTGCCTGGCAAGCACAAGGTCGTGAGTTCAATCCCCGGTGCCGCAAAAAAAAAAAAAAAAACTAAGCCTTTTGGAAGCCATGTGGGGCCCAGGAAGAGAAAAGCCAGATAGCATCTTCCAAGAGCCTACTGGCACATGGGCTGAGAATCCCAACTGCCCCACATCTCACATAAGCAGCCAGCTGGTATGGAGGACAGGCTGAGTTAATAGCAACTGAGGTACAAAAAGCAACTGAATGTTTAGATGGTTTGGTTGACTTTGCAGGCTTGGAGCTGGCAGTCTGAGTATCTATAAGGAGGATTACAGTATGCAATATAGCAAATATGGGAGATTTCCTCCTATCTTGTTTTTGAAATCCAGTATTGTTCTCACTGTTTTGTTTTGTTCTGATTAGTTGTTTTGCTTTATTCAATATTCTGTTTTAATTGGTTTTATTCTGTTTTGTTTTGGTTTGATTTTGCTATATATGATGGAATGGGCAACTGTTGTGAAGATAACAAGATACACTGTGGTAGCCATTGTTGTTTTCCTGTAATCCTCCTGTGAAGTTCTGTACAAATTTCACTGCTTTGTTTTGATTGGATTTATTCTGTTTTGTTTTGTTGGGTTTTATTATCAATAAAATAAAATAAAATATAAAATAAAATAAAATGCTAAGCCTTTTGAAACAAGGGTTAATTATTCAGAGACTTGGACCTGGGTCCATTATACACTCAGATTGGCTTTGAAAAGAAGACTCTAGCTGCAGTGTGAAGAATGGATTGGAGAAAGTAAGAATAGAATTACAACAAGGAGTCCTATTACTTTTCCAATATTTGTGGCAAAGCCTTCTTGAAAACTTTGCTAAATGGGTGTACTTGATGGTCATTTCTTATAGGATGGAAAATAAATCTTAATGATTATATCGAAGGGAATGAAGGGTTTAGTGACACATTTATTGATTAAAAAGTCCTGCTTTTGCTCATTGTGATGCAGATTACCCCCAAATGAAAGAAAAATACAGCCACAAAATATTTTAATGGAAGATGTTATCTGCAAAACAGGATGCGATTCCAGCTGATCCCTTTCCTTAAAAGCAAGGATGGGACTACTGATAGTAGGGAAAGAACAGGTCAGAGATACCACAGAGAGATGGGACAATAACAAATGGGGTATAAACTCTGGGAGACTCAGAGCTCTGTGTACTCTGCCCTGTATTCTGATGAAGGCACCCTTCTTAGGTCCTTAAGGAAATGACTCTGTTACTATGTAGACAAAGCTCCATTTGCTTGGAAAAATGGATGATGAATAAATCTGGCGGGAGGAATAATTTGTCAAACTAATTTATGAAATTCCAAAGAGGTCTCTGAATAGTAGGAGACACAAGGGAATGTGGAGTAGTGGCCTAGTGGGATGTCAGTAACTTATCTACAGACTGGGGACCTCTGTTGGTTTGTTTGCTTTTGGTTTTGTTATACTTAGGAGGTGAATGATGTTCTCAGTTCTTTGATTCTTTTAATAATAGTTCATTCGTTGTTCGTTTTGAAAATGGAAAAATGTGAACATTGTGTGGGAATGCTGGCTTTCAGGCAGAATTCACCAGGGAAAATTGGATGTAGGATTCAAAGCTACTAATAAAACAGGAAATGGATCAGCTTGCTGCTGTTCTGCTGTTTGGGTATGAACCTATGGGATATGATGACCAAATATATATATGTTTCTCAGGCAACAGCTTATGTCCAAATGCTCTCTCAGAAGAGTTTGCAACCCAAACCCAAACCACAAAGCATGAGAAGAGAAATCTACTTGCTGCTTTCATAAAATAAGAAAAAAGCTCCTAGCTAGAAAAAGAACAAATACAATTTATTACTCACTAAATGAGAAAATTATCATCACTCTGAATGATGATGACCATTCTTTCTGACCATTCAAAAGTGGTTATTTTTAAGAGAAAGTGTTAAAATACTTATTTTAATGAAGCAGTATCAGGCTGCACATATCTGGAAGAATTATTTTCCCTGTTCATTGGAAGAATGTGTATATTTGTCAAACTATTATAAGGAGAAAAAAAAAGGAAAGGGAGAAAGAAAATGGAAAGCGGGGAAATTGGTGAAGAGTGAACACACTAGCTTAGTCGATTGTGACTCTGAGTATGATTTTCAGATCCATGCCAATATTCCACTCCCTATCAGGTTCTTACTCCACATTTGAGAGAAATGCAGACAAGATTATTTCAGACCTGAAATTCATTATATTAATTGGATACATTTAAGTTTAGACAGTAATTTTTGTTAACATGCATGAATTGCACAAATTACAGATTTCGTGATACAAGCATATATCACACACTGATCACATCTGCCTTCCCTCATGCTCTGTCTGGGTCTCAGGATATGGTTGTACTTTGCCAGATTCATATTATTACACTATTGGAGAGTCTTACTTTTGAGCAACTTTTAAGTAACATTTTTGATATTGGTTTCTGAAACATGTTGGTATGATTACCATGAATGTTTTCTGATGAAATATAATGGACATACATCAACGTGACCCAGCATTGTTTCTTTCTGGAGTAACTCCAAAGGTAAGATACTAGTTTGTGGAGACTCATTTGTACATCTCACACAAATTCAGGCTAATTGGCTGCTAGACCTCTCAATGCTAAATTGTATTTGAAACCACTCCTTCCACCCACACACATATTTTGGACCCAAAAAAATCCTTTGAACTCAATACCGGATGGCAAGGACCATGAGTGTTTTACCAGATGATTCAGTAAGAGAAACAATATACTTTTCACCTGGGAAGAGCGTTCTCTAAGATGAGAGTCTCACCTGCCTGGTGAGAGGTTCCCTGCCTGGTCCAGGTGTAAGAAGAAAGTGCTGAAGTCAGTACAGGTGTGGCACACTCACTTCTAGATCCATCATTGTGGACGGCACTGTGTTCTAACCTGAACCTTCTATTTTGACATATTTCAAAATCAACATGACAATAAACATGTGATACTCACCCATGTCTTTTCTTCGGCTCCTTGTTTTTGATGATTTTCTGGGTTTTATGATCGTTAACAATATTTCAGGGAAACTGTCTAATACTCCATGTTACTTTTCTTCAAAAAGTCCACTTCAGATAATACCCATGACTTTTTGGGACTTTCATCATTCCTTAGCCAGATGTTCAACAGCAAATATTTTTTCAGCTGGGAAAAAGAGGGAAAAAAACAGTGAAACTTGTCAGCAGTGGTGGGAATTATCAGTATCAATGAACACTTACTGTTTTTGTTTTTACGTGAGAGACTGGCAGAAATATTTGAAATATGAATCTCAGTCCTACCCTTAATATACCTTAATAAATTCCAGTGCCGGAATAGCAAAGGAAAACTGATACTGGAGACTACAGAGTATGCAAAAATATGGAACCTATTCAGAAGTTATTACTATTCATTCTACTTCCAATCAGAGGTTCACTTAACCTGTGTGTGATAAATGAAACTTCTGGGTATGTTTGCAATGACATTTATGAGTTTCCAGAATAAATGACCTGTTTTTTCGGAGGAATGCTCCCTGGAGTTCTTAAAGGTAACTGAAATGTCTTTGGCCCAGAATGCTTCTTAAGTAGCTTTGAAGCCAGAGAATTTAATTGAATATGAAAAGCCACTTAGGAATAAAAATATGAAGTCACTTTGGGAACTACATTATGGGGCTAAGTCAAACATTTCAAAAATATTTTACTTCAAATGAAATTTTCATTCATTTGGCTGGTTAATTAAATATGATTCTTTTTCTGAATTTCCCTGAGAAAAAAAGACCTCTTTGAATATATTGCATTAAAAAGAATACTAAATAAATTGGAACACAAGAGGTCATTGGTTCAGGGCGGCTTTTTATCAAAAGAAGAAACAATTTTCTTTGATCTGCTCCTTTCCTCTGTTGCCTTGAAGCTATCAGGGCTCCCGTTGTGGTCTCTCTTTTCCTGTACGGTCACCAATACCCAGTTAAAGTGACTTGGAAGGGAATTTCCATTCACTCTTACTTCCTCTCAAGGTTCTCAGACTCTAAAGAGTTCACAAGAAAAATTCAGCAAAGCAGTGTCCTTTTGAACTGAAGACTTTTTTTTAAATACAGATTTGGGTTTTTAAAATTTTGACTTGGAATAGCTCCAAATCTGAACCATCTTACATAGAAGATGTAATTATCTTGTAATTAGGAACCGATCTTTTATTTTAGAAGCACATTCAAGATAGGACAATCAAAACTCTTGTACCTGAGCACCATAGATTACCATTTAGAATTCTGGTGGAAGGTGCACTGATAGGTTATCTGAATGCTAAAATTTAAATCTTGGAAACATTTTTGCTCCCTTAAAGAATAGTCACAGCTTTTGAAATGATGATGTCACTATGGAATTCTTTTGTAGATAATGAATCCTTCAAGAGATCATCTCTTGAGTTTAATAAAGATAAAATTTTAAAAATGATGATTATAAATAAATATTCCTCACTTGAAACATAGGCACAGATCATGCATGATCAAATTCTGCAGTGTAGGGAGAAGCAGTCCAATTGGTCATCTGCCTTGGTTAAATTGTTCTTAGGATAAAAATTGAGTGCAGAAAGTGAGCACAGTCTATTTTCATTACACTTCTCTCCCTAAGTGGAGACAATTTTTGTTTTTAATCTTTATTTTACATTTATTTCTCAAGACATAAAAAATACACACTTTAAGAGTAAAAATCAGAATATGTATTTACTTTGAGGGTGATTTGAAAAATATGTGGATATTTCCATTATTGTATCAGTCGCTCTGAACAACACTAGTGTCTATAACTTGATTGATAGAAAACTTTTTAGCCAAATAGATCAAGGTGTTCTTTTATAGCAGTTTAATGTTATAGTTGGAGTGGAAATTTATTTAAACAATTGACATACAAATAATTGAACGTTCATTTATTCCCATCTACTTGGATCCTACTTTCCATTTCCCACAAACCACTTTGCAAGCACTTTTCAACTTCAGAATTGGCCTAACTGCAAGGAGAAAGAACTACAGGATGTTCTACCAGAAAAATTTTTGTGACAGTTAGTGTAGCACTTTCATTTGATTGACTTTAAGATCCAACCCAGGGATTGGTGGAACACAGTTCTAGGTGTATATGGGTGGGCCTTGGAGGTGTGGCCTTGGGATCTGTGTTCCCTTGCTCCTTTTCTCTGCAGTCTTACCCTCCTCTCTCCTAGCTACCACGAATTCAGCAGATTTGCTGCCTCCTGTCATTCTGCCATGATTTCTGTTTTGGAACCAAATTAAATATGGATTAAAACCACATGCAAATCAAATGTCTCCTTCCGTGTCCCAGTGATGAGCAAGCTGACTAATACAGTCTCTTCATATTTCTGTTACTGGAAACCAATAAGCTAAAACAAAGAAATCTTCTAATTGTAAAGAATTACCCTTACCACCCATACATTGGATGAAATAAATGAATTTAAATATTTTGTTTGAGGGTTATTATTTTGCCTAGAAGAAATTATAAACATTCTAGGTTATTCAAGATGATGGAGATCTGGTAATATAGAACCATAATATATCAAATATTTAGAACTTTTGTAGATACAGTGTATATATGTTCAAATAACATGTATCATATAAAATGAATCTACATACATTTGTTAAATTCAGCATACTTTCTGGTAGAGTTCTCTGTTCACATCTGGCCAACTAATAATTAACATCACAAAACAAGTGAAGTATCAGCGTTGCTTAGGTTTATTAAACAATGCGGGTCTGTCCTTCACTCTTAATTTCTTCTTAAGAGCTTTTCATTAAAAAAGATTGAAGAGTGACCTAGAAAATCTGTTTTATAAAAGAAATCTGGGTTTTTCAAAAGATAAGCCAAATTTCATATCTCCTCTCTTAGTCCACCTGTAAGCTCCTTTGACACTTCAACCCCTTTATGATGGAGTAAAGAGAGTGGACTGTTGTACGCCATATAAAATGTGGGCTATTTTTAAGACTAATTTCTAGCATTTGCAATTACATTTGCAGTTGCTTCTAACACAAATAAAGAATAAAAACAGTTACAGTTAACAAAATGAGAAATCTACTGAGGACTGGAACAAATTTCAGTTTAAAAGTAGTTGGGGATAGTTTTTGTTTTAGTTTTATTTTTATTTTAAAGAGGATGAAACCAAGGAAAATAAAACAGAATAAAATCAATCAAAACAAACCAGTGTAAGTGGTACAGAACTTCAAAACATTACAAATCAACAATAGTTACCATAATGCCTTTGGTTGTCTTCAGAATAGCTGCAGATACCTTCAGACATAGTAAAAATTAAACAGAACAGAATAGAATAGGAACAGCAAAAACAAAACAACGGATGCAATAAAGGACTTCAAAACAAGACAACAGTAAATACAGAATGGCTACCATAATGTGTCTCGCTATCTTTGAAATAGCTGCTCATGCCATCGGATATAGGGTAATCAAACAAAATAAAAGAGAATAAAACCCAACCCAACAAAACAATGAACAATGTAGGACTTCAAAATGAGACTATAGGGAATCAACAATGGCTACCACCCTCAGTGGGAGATTCCCCCCTAGATGCCACATTGCTTACCACTGTCTTCTGAACAGATGATCGGACCACTGGCCCTAGACTTGCAAGGTCAATGAAACATCAAGGCACCACAGGCATCCAATTACATTTCACCTCCATAGCTATCATCACATCCTCTGTTTCTCCAGATTAGTTGGTCGCTTCCAGGGTGCCAGGGGGAGGATTGGTACTTCTTGTTCGCCAGCCCATAAGCTGGAAGGGGCTGGGATCTGGCTGTCCCCCTGTGCCGGGGCAGGCTGCACATAGCACTGGTTCACAGGAGGACTTTGCTTCCTGGTGGGGCCTTGTCCTCTCCCCCTGTAGTCTGTGATAGCACTGACTCATGGGGAGAGGCCTGGGTCTGGCTGTCCCTACTCTGGCAGCTGCCTGTGTGTGGTGCTGGTTGTGGGGAGGGGGGACTGGGGATTGTTTCTGAAAGGATCAAAGTTTGATATACCAATTGGAAGTTATCACTCCAATTATGGATAATCCACCCCATTAAAGAAGCCTGGTTTAAAAGTATCTTTGGGGACAAATTACCAAACTCTAAAAATGTAACCTATCATGTATTTCCTTATAAAATTTCATTTTTTATTGCAAAAGTGAAATTTAGAAAAATAGAAAAAATATTAAGGAGAAACTAAATCATTGAATATTCTGTCTTGTTTCAAAGTATGCATCAATACTTCTACATAGAAATTCATATAGATGTTTATAAAATTTTAAAATCAATAATTGCTTTGATTTTTTAAGTGGCATTACTGATGTAAAAAATATTTTAGCTGGAACAATGGCCCTATTAAATAAAATAATAATATTTACGTTACTTAGAACAGGCACTATGGGACACATTAAAGTTTTTACTCGTCAAAATAGGACAGTACAAAAGTTGGCCTTCTATACATGTAGATGAAAACATCCTGTGAATAGACGTTGCATCTATACTGAATGTATACAGATATTTTTCTTGTCCTAATTCCCTGAACTACTTACACTGTAAGAGGAACTACTTACACTGTGTTAGGTATTATGAGTAATCTAGAGATGATTTAAATTGTATATGAGGATGTGTAGAGATTATATGTAAATACTGTGTTGATTTTTTTATATAAGGAAATTGAGCATCTGAGAATTTTGATAAAAGAGAATCTCCTAAAACCCCCAAGGATACCAAAGGAGAACTGCATATTATCTCCCATTTTTTGATAAGAAACTACAGGTATCGAAGGTTTGGGTGGTTTTGCAACTACTACATGGCAGAAGCAGAATTCTAACCCTGATGCTGAGTTGGTGTCAGCAGCCCTGGACACAGTGAGAGGACAGATGTCAATGAGGAGTTATAATTTCCCAAAACTACCCTCTACTCTTGAATTTCTGTTTTAACATAAACATTTAAATGGGGGTTAAATTAAGTCAAAAAATCTCTAGTTTTGCTGGAGACATGCTGAGGTGTTATAAAAACAGCTTCAAAACTATTGGGCCTAATATACCTAGCAAGCTGGGTTGTGTCTCAGATTTTATTTCTTAAACACGACAGAGGAGAAAGGAAATTTTTGCAAATAACTAAAACCTTTTGCCTGATGTAGATTTCACGTCTTTTTTTTTCCCTGTAAAATGATTCTGATTTTTTTCTTTCAGATCTGAAGAACCACTTGAAATGATCCCTTGAAAAATTCTGCAGGGCAGATTTCTAAATACATGCACACAACTCATGGTATCTTTTTTTTCAAACTAACTTAACAGTTGGATATCCGATTTTGAAAAATAGTTGATTTTAATTGAGGCTGTGAATTAAAACAAGAGGACTTTTTTACCCTTCCCAGGGTTTACTATTTTAAGACAGTCTCTTGAGCTTTTGTACTGGCACATACCTAGTTAACACTAAGCTCTCTCTTTGAGAAATCAGTCATTTAATCACTCGAGCTTTTAAAGGAAGTCTAAAATCACCAGCACCCAGAGGCCCAGAGTCAAAATGAAGAATATTTATTGCCATTCTTGTGCCTCCATTGTTCAGTGACACACAAAAACATCTCTGCTGTTAATATTAGCACCAAAGTATTTTCTCTGGAAACCTTGACCGTATTTCCGGTAAATCACATCTGCACTGTTAAATGATTTTTCAAGCTGCCTAGATTAGCAGCATCTTTTACATCTCTCCCATGATTCTATTTCCATTTTATCGCAGTGAACTTGTCATAGGTTAAAGCAAGAATACTTTCAAGGAGTTGGGATTCTCTTTAATTTCACATTTAATTTAATGAAGCAGGATTGAAAGCAGTTTCCAAAGAGTCACCTCCAGTGCTGGGATATATTCTGTGATAGGAACCTCCAGGTTGACATCTGGTGTTGGGTGATTTCAGACACAAAGGAAACACATTCATTCTGAGCCTGCTGAGGGGGCAGCTGGCATAAGGATCATACTTGCCCATCTTTTAAATTCAAAAAAATGAGAAAGAAAAAAAATGGAAAAAGGATGAAAAGCATCTGTCTAGCATCTGTTGCTAGCACATTTCTCTCTCCTATGAACTTCAGAATCTGTTCCTAGAAACATCCGCTCACCAGGTGATGCTTTGGAGACCAGTGTAAAGTGTGGATAATGACGACAGGGAAAATGAAGCAATAACAAGGCGAATCTTCTCTTTCAATCCTATCTAAGTCACAGGGATATAGGTGTGCATATCAAGACATTTGGCCTAATAGGACCTGAGTTTAGTGGCAGGTTCCTTCCAGTGTTTCTATGTCCTCAATAAACTGTGTGCATATTCCTAGTAGCTTGTACTGCTCCTCTTGATAGTCAATTTAATAAATGACTTCTGTAAGCTACTTAACCTGTTAAAGTTTATAAGTTAGAAAAGCTGATGTTCTCTTAGATCCCTCTCTCTTTCTCTCTTTCTTTCTCTTTCCTCCTCTTTCTCTCTCTCTCTCTCTGTTTATGGGACATTTTCCAGCAACCTGCAGTCTATATTTTATTTGAAAGTAAACTTTGATTTACTTTTATGTATTTCATGATGAAACAAGAAAATTGTAAAGAAAAATCTTAACATTTTAAAAGAGATATTTTTAGAAAGAAGCAGAACATTGCAGATACAGTTGACCCTCTTACCTGTACATGAGTCTGTTTCTTCAGATAGTGCCACTCAGAGATGGGTGAATCACACTTAGACATGGCTCATCTCCCACACTTAGACTTTTTATTGTGTATGTTGGATATACTTTACTGTGTAAGCAGTATACACCTTACTATGTGTATATTAATCTGTAAAATCATTTGGAACACACTGCATACAATTTTCAAATTGTCCCCTATCATTCAATATTTTGAGATTTATTTTTACCTATTCACCTGATGGTCAATGTTTGTCTATCTTTGGAAAAGACAATTTTTTTTATTTCTGTCTTGGTTACTTTTTTTCTCGTTGCTGGGACAAAACACCTGACACCCAAAGTGAAGCAAGGAAAGGTTTATTTAGCTTACAGTTTCTGTGGATTTCAGTCCATAATCAGCTGGCTACAAGGCAGGGTGGCGTGGCTAAGGTGCTGCCGTTCATGGCAGCTGTAAGTGGCAAGAACAAACTGCGCCAAAGAGGAAAAACACACCCCCATTCCGACCTTACATTGTATGTCGGCTCCAACCCTGGGCGGGTGCAGAACTCACACCATCAATCCCAGCGCTAGACAATGAGTTAATCATAAACATTAGATTTAGCTGCTTCCATGACTACATGAGGCTTGGGG
>RJWT010047010.1:0-11367 GCA_004365215.1 Cuniculus paca | reverse complement strand
AATCCTACCCTTTCTAAACTGAAAGGATCAGCCTACAGTGGACTAGATTTGTGGTTTTTAAAACCACAGGTTTCACCTCAGGTACTCAGGAGGTTAAAACAGGTAAAAGTTGGTCTGATCTAGTTGACTTCCTTCTTGTTTCCCCAGAAAAGAATCCCATTTTGAAAAACAGTGGATAAAGTAAACTCCTAGTTCTTTCTTTCTTGCTTTTTTGCTTTCTTGCTTTCTCTCTTTCTTTCTCTCTCTCTTTTTTTTATTTTTGCCAGTTCAGATATTCTGAGATTTTATGGCAAGATCCACTGTAAACTCCTCCTAGTTCTGTGATTCTGGTAAGACCCATTGGTGCTGAATATTTCACTAAACTTTTGAAAAGAAAATATTCATATTTTCTTCAACTTGTGAAAAAAATAAAGCTGGCCTTAACTAAACACTTATTAGGTATTAAACACTGTGCAAAATATTTTTCATTGCATGATGTTTATTTGATCCTGTCTCCCCCAGTAGAGTGTAAACTCCAAGAATAGAGGGAATTTGTCTAACTCTTTGTGATATTTCCAACAGCCAGAATAGTTCTTATGCTATAAAAATCATTCAGTAAATATTTTATTAATGAATGAGTTAAGTTTAATAAGTACTATTCATATTTCCATTTTACAGTGCAGAAATTGACTCTAGATATACTAAGTTGTCTGAAGTCACACAAGTTAAAAACAGAACTAGAATATGAATAGTTCATTGTGACTCCAAAGCACACTAATGCCATTTTTTTCTTTCCTTTCACTGCTTTCTTTTCCAGTACTGGGAACTGAACCCATGCGTACTCTACCACTGAGCTACATCCCCAGACATTTTACTTTATTTTTAAATTCTTGAGACAGGGTCTTACAAAGTAGCTGAGGTGGGACTTGAACTTGTGGTCTTCCTACTTGAGCCTTCTCCAATGCCAGGATTATAGGTGTGCACCACCATACCTGGCTTACTGCCATTTCTTGGTGGAAGTCATGGGAAACTGGAAAGGGAGCTAGAGTATACTGATTACCTTCTATATGACAACAGTCCTAGGTGCTACTTTTCACTTCTGTTATCAGCGGCTCTCCAAGGCAGCTACGCTATTTTATTTTTCAGATGAGGCTCGGAGAAGCTGAGCACGTTTCCTAAAACCTTCTAGCTGGGGTAAGAGACTGAGCTGAGATTGAAGCCCATGTCTTTCTGACTCCAAAGCATTCCTGTACCAGCCCCAACACAATAAAAAGCATGCATCAAAGTTATATTCTGGAAAATACAGCATTGGTGGGTGCAGGTCAACATGGTCCATGAGGTCTTGCCACCCCCTTCCCCAGCTCCCAGCATCTCTACAGCTTTGCATTCATGAATACACTGGGTGCGGAACTGAGAAGAGCTCAACAGGTTGAGAAAGTAGAAGTCCAAATTTCTAAGATGTGGCACAAAGTAAGAGCTGATGGCTGAGGATGATAAACGCAGGCACAGCAGCCTGCTGTCCTGTGTAGTTTCATCAACATCAGACCAGGTCTGAAGTTAGACCGATGATGTCACCAGAGCCTCTTAAAGGCCTCATCACTCATATCCACTTGTCATATATTATTAAGCAGATCTATAATGCATGTAACGTTTTCTACTGAATTTCCATTCCTTCCTTTTCATGACCAGGGAAAGAAAAATAGAGTGAGGATGACTTTTTCCAACTTTTCATCCTTATTGCCCTTCATTGAAACATAACTACTTCTTGAATCATTCCCAAAAATGGTCATTCAGTCTTTCATTTCATTAATATAGATGAAGCTTCAGTTTAATAATTATCATTTAACTAATGCATATTCTATACAGACAAGTAAATGGATTCCCCTCATCTTTTCTCCTGGAGTTCCACAGAGGAAGCAGAATCTACAACCATATCTTTTTCTCTTGTCTCTATTCTCCACATTATTTTTTGAGACTTTGGGGCTGTATCAGTTATGTTAGAAACTTCCCACATTATCACTACTCTCCAGATAGTGAGAGTCCTTCTGAGAATCTGAAGGCCTTGTAGTCTGCATCTCATTAGGTGCAGCGATTCTGAGGATGAGAAGTTACCTGAGCGAAGGGCTGTTGAAGGTGGAGAGAGCCAAGATGCACATGGTGGTTGGACCTGATGGTAGGCCTTGGAAGGAATTAGAAGAAACCAGAGGAGCTGGAAGGCAGAGTCTCACTGGAGGCAGGAAGCGTGCAGGATTGAAGAACAGGTGTCTAACAAAAGCGCTGGGGGTGAGCCCTGAGGGTGGGCTGTCTTTATGAGTGTATGGCCCACGGAGGCCCTGCATAGGGACCCACATTCAAGAGTGCTTCGAGACTGATTTTATGCTCTGTCTCCATCATGAAATTGGTAATCCTTTTTATTTTTTTAAATATTTATTTATTTTGGTACTGGGTATCGAACTCACAACCTTGCCCTTGCCAGACAGGTGCTTGATAATGCTTTTTAAAAAAAGGAGCCCACCTTGTCATCTTGTACTGGGTGGCACATCATATATAATCTGTCCTGCTTGAGTGTGAAAACCAGCCGTCTAGGAGGTGCTGGGGAAATGTGTGGACCTTCCTGAGACTCAGTTTCTGCTTCTATGAACTTGAAAGCATACTTCCTCCTTCAAAGATATCATCATGAGAATTCAATGTTATTATGAACCATTAGTGCATTGTAGAGTGATTAGTGCCTAGTAGGTGCCTAGAAAATGTTCTCTCTCTTTAACTAAGAGAGCATATCAGAATTATCTGGAGATTTCCTGTTTTCCGAATACACTTGGTTGGACTCCGTTCTGAGCAATGCCGACTCAGCAGGTGTCGGGTAGAGATGCACTGGTTTTGAAAGGGCCCTTATATGATACTCATGCATACTGTTGGTTGAGAAAGGCAGTCTTAGGTTTTTCAGAGACCTAGCTAAGCAGCTTAATAAAGGAGAGCAGTAGAAAAGGCAGAGGGAGGAATTGATGGGCTACTACTATCCTTAACACAATAAAAAAAACCTGTTAAAGAGGAAAGAGGTCATCATTTTATAGCACTTCAGATGACACAGATAGTGTTGAAATGCGCCATGGGAATGCATCCCATTACCAAGGTTTCTATAAAATTCTCTGCTATCCATTTGGACTGACAAGTACACTCAGAGGACAAGGGGCTATGGACCAGAGAAGCCAGGGTCGAGGCCAGGGTTGGGTCTCAGTTTGAATTTAATTTCCTCTTAATGGACCTAATATCATACTTAATTCCTGAAAAGAAACTGTGGTTAGAAGAAGTAATGCTGAAGTGTGTTTATTCTGCCCAGATTTTAGGTTTTGACATTCTTCTGATGAAAAATCTGAAGCCTATGCTACTTGAAGTTAATGCAAATCCCAGCATGAGAATCGAACATGAACACGAAGTAAGTATTTTGAGCATCCCATTGACTATATGGCTATAAAACCAACTATTCCTACTCTCAAAGTACCTACTTGGCTACACAAGACTCAACATTCTCAAATTTTAACAGTGAAAGTTTTGTTCAAGTCAAACAATTTTAGTTCCGTTAAGCTCTAAACAGAGTCTATTAATATAAGACCTCTCTGACCTATGGTAATTTCCCAGCATGCCATTCTTCCCATTTTTAAGGTCTGGAAACTAAGAAGCAGCTGAGCCTTTCCATCCATTTTGACATGAACTAATTAGTTAGCCTCAGGAGATGAACTAATTGAAATTCTATGAATATGATTTAGCCATGTCGACATGCTTGAATCACTAAGATAAATAGTACATTTAACAGTGGTTATATGTTTCTCCACCCAAAAATGCATTAAAAAAACCTGGAAGGAAATACACTCAGTATTAGCATTGGGCTTGATGGGGGGGGGACAATGTGGAATCTTTTAATTTTCTTAACGCCTTTCTATATTTCCAGCTTTTCTACAGTGAACATACATAATCTTGATAATCCAGAAACATAGTGCTATTTTTTCTTCTTCAGGTATTTTGTAATTAATAACAGGAAATTGATATTTTTTTAAGGTAGTGCTATAAGGAGAGGGTTAAAAAAATTCTTTTCTATACACTAGCCCAGGCAAAATGTAACAGTATAAGTGCTTGACTAGTTGGAGGATGGCATACTGATGGCTGCTTGGCACCAAATCATGATCCTACTGTAACACAAAATCCTTACCCATTCAAGCTTTCTCCAGGGGTGTTTGAAAATGTCCCCAGCCTGGTCGATGAAGAGGTGAAAGTAGCTGTGATCCGAGACACGCTGCGTCTCATGGACCCGTTGAAGAAGAAAAGGGAGAACCAGTAAGTATTTATTATGTCATTCATTTCTATTAACTCTGCTTCCTAATTCTTCTGTGTATTCTAAGCAGGTGAGTTAAGTTCTTAAAACCTGTTAACATGTGAGACACACGTATTAAACAATTTCATTTTGTATCAGCCTCCAAGTAACAAGTGACTTAAAAGGAGGCGTAATCACACAATTTCCTAACAAATTGCTATCCAAACTGGGAACGTGTCTTCCAACCTCCCACTTTCCCCCATGAAAGGATCTCTACTTGCCCACTACTGTTCACTTGGTGCTTCTCTTTAAAATCCTCGAGTGTAAGAAGAGTAAAATAAAGTACAGAATAGCTGGGCATGGAATTTCCTCCTTTTGTTTCTTCACAGTATAAGCTTTGAGTTTCAAATTGTGCAGAATCAATGTAATGAACTTCTGATGCTTGAATCATATTTATAACAGTTGTAATTCTTCCCCATCCTCAGCTACCAAGTGGCACATTATATGGGGATATGGGTGGGTGGGTGTTCCCTACCTCTCCCTCTTCAGAACCACCCCAGAAATGAATGACATTTCACCAGGGCATTTTGTTCATTCTGTTTTTACCAAATCCCAGGCTTTCACAAAGTAAATATAACTGTACCTATGTTTTGGGCAGAAAAATTCAAAGAAAGGCGTTTCAAACAGCACTTCTCACAGTGCAGAAAATCAGGTTGACTCCAGTGCTCCCCGACATTTAAGACCTTGTCGGAGATGTTTCATGACTGGGAGAAATGCAGACTTCCCTGGAGCAAGTGATGTTTTGCAGGTTGCTCTACTAAGGCTCCTGACCAACTGTGCTCAAACCCAAATATTGTTAGCGTCACCCTATAGGAGTGCTTCTCACACTTGGCTGCACAGGAGAACCATTTGTGGAGCTTTCGAAAATCCTGGTACCAGCACCTCTGCTTTTAAAGATGCCAATTTTAATCAGCCTGGGCTAGAGGCCTGGCCACAGACATTTTTAGGTTCTCTGGGTGATTCCACTGTGGAGCCCAGGTTGAGAAATACTGCCCTGCAGGAAATGTGACACAGATGACACCTGCACAGCTGAGTTCTTCCTGAAAGCATCCTTTACCACGTAGGGCATGGGTTGTCATTGTTGCAAGATGCCACCGAGAATGTTCACCTGTGGTTTACATAGGCCAGTGCTGCCAGGTGTGGCTTCCACCAATTAGGTCTTCAAAGTGGCAGTGTGTCAGGGCTGCCAAGTCCTCTGAGTAACTCAGATGTGACAGCTACTGAATAATGTACCCACCAGTAAGTGCAAGCAGCTGCCTTCTCTAGCTATCCCTTAGGGAAAGCAGTGGTTAGTTGCAATTTGGGTAGATTAATTGCAATAAAACCCATTTTCCAAAAAATCTATTCTCTAACAGTTTTTGATCTCAGCAGCAGAAATGAGGTCATAAGAGACAGTACATACTCTGGGGACTCTTGGGTAAATTTCCATGTCAGTATAAGGCATGGTAGTAGAGTTTATCTTGGGATGACCTGACCCTGGCATCCTGAGTCTTTTGGTGCAAACAAGAAATTCAATATGTGTTACATGGTCCTAGTCTTTTTAACCTCTGCCACCAAACATGAAGAGGAGGTGGAAGGTTTCCATTGTATTTCACGTTAAATGGCATTGAAACAAAATTATCTTTCTTTTTCCTGTTCTAGTTGTTTTCCCTTACCTGCACCCGTATAATCCATATGAGCTGCAGGTCTGAAATTTAATAGCAGTGAGGCACCAGGCCATCGATTGGGAAGGATGAAAAAGGCATTTTACAACTTATCAAGTCATAAGTAGCAGCATCTCATTTTTAATTTAAAAAGCATTGACTTTTTTATCGATAACTAGGACCAGTTAGAACTTCAAGGACCTGACTTCATTTCTAATATAGAATCCCTTTCATCTCACCTTTTTTTTTTACTTACAACATAAGAGTGTATGTTAATAGCTAAATGCCATTTACTGATATTTTTCTTAATTTCACTTTATTTTATTTTTTACTCAGCAGTGGTTATTCATGAAAGCATTCTGTAATCTGTGAAGTACATTTATATGTAAGGGATTTTTTTTCATTTTGATAACTTTACCATGCAGAGGAAAGGTCTGAAATTCTTCTCAACTCCTTTGAATAGAAATCCTTCAGAATAAGTCAAAAGCACCAGATTTATTTCCACTGAAAATGCACAGTGCTGCCGTGCTGAGTCTCATGAGCTCAGTTCTGAGACCGTGTCATTCCAATTGCATGGAATGATGTCACATAGATCCTAGCTGCAAGCTACCTTTAGAAGCAGAGTTTCTTGAGACTGCATAGAATCTAACCTAAACATTTGAAAACAAATGCTGTGCTAGACTTTTCCTTCAACTCTTTAGCAAAAGAGGGTACAAAGGGGCCCTCTTTAATTCTTTCTTGGGGACTGTTTGCTATCAGTACTGTTGAAGTGGGTCTTCACTTGCCCCCATGAAAATTGAAAAAAAAAATCCTGAGCACCCTCTGCTCCCAGAATGCTCCAGAAAGGTGCAAAGGAGCCCCAGACATATATCAATTGTGTCATATATTTCTGCAAAATCCCTGGGTCTTGTAGCCCAGGTCAGTTTCTTGGTGGCACTGAGAGCAGTCCTCAGGCATTCTTGGTGGCGAGGTGGGTGGGTAAGGATTGACCTTGCAGATATCCACTTTGGCATAGTTAAAAGTGCTTTCTTTTGAGCTGACATTGAAATCCTGACCCTGTTGTCATCTGGTGGTAAGAAACTGGTGATGCCGAATAGCCGTTTTGAGGCTCAATATCCTTTTCTATGTAACGGGATAAAGGTATTTAAATGAAACGATGAGAAAACAATGAGTAAAACCATGCGGGCACTTTATAGGGCTTATTTTACTGATCAATAGTAGCTACTGGACATGAAATAAACAAAAAATAATGGTTAGTTGTTGTTCTCTTTCTTGGTCTACTTAAAGTGGAATTTTGAACTTAAAACTAATAACATGTCCTAAAACCGAAGCTGTGGGGTTCTCATGGACTAGAATTAACATTATAACTGATTACCAATGTGAAACTCTGTTGCCAGGTAGCAAGATATCTGGCCCATACTTATTTAGTGGGTTAGGAGACATTACCTTTGGGTTCCCGACAGAGGAAGACAGCTGTCATGTGAGAACTGTTTTGACTATGGTGATGTTTTGTAGTATCGCGTGACTCAGTTGATTTTCATCCTATGGTTCAGTGGAGGTGCTACAGGAATACAGGAAGGGGGAGGCTGACATGCTGCGATTCTGGAAATATCATCTATGTGGAGATAAAGTTCACGTATTGTAAAAATAACCATTTAAAATTGTACAGTTTGTAGGCTAGGGATATAGCGCAGTGATAGCGTGCTTGCCTAGCTTGTTATAAACTACTAAGTTCAGTCGCCAGCACCCCCCCACACCCCAAGTGTACAATTCAGTGACATTTAGTACATGCACCGTGTTGTGCAACCACCACTCCACCCAGCTCCAAATATTTTTGTCACTCTAAAAGGAATGCCATGCCACTAAGCAGCCTCCCTATTGCCTCCCTCCACGTTCGCTGGCAACTGTCTGATGTGCATTTCCTATTTTGAATATTTTATGTAAATAATATGTAACACACTGTCTTCTATGATTGACCTCTTTCATTCAGCACCAGGTCATAGCATACGTTTCCATTTCATTCCTCTCTATAGCCAAATACCAATCTGTTACATAGATATAAAACATTTTAGTGTCCAGTTGTCAGTCGATGAACATTTGGGTGGAAGCCATTCCTTTTTCAACCAGATGGGTGTTGATCTATTTCATATTTTGACTTTCTTCTTTAGCATTCATTTTAGAGGAAAGGGTCTTTTCTGCTACAAGAAGTTATTAGAACCTCTGTTTTAAGGCAACCCTGAATTTTATTGAGAAAAGCACAGGTCTTAGAAATTGTCGTGCCAGTCATTTCTCTGGTATAAGAATCTCCCTTGTAAGCAACCCTGATGGAGGAGCAGCACATGTCCACGCAAGGCACTGAACTTGGCATCAGCCAGGTGTGAAGTGAGGTCCTTCATCTCTAGTCATTGTGCTATGAGCTTGGCCATTGTCAAATGGGAATCAAGGGACCTCCTTGACTGGATCAGAGATGTTTGTGCTACTAAATGACACATGAGGGAGAGAACCTTATGAAAGCTGTGCATTAGACAAATGCTGGTTGTTAGGGTCACCAAGTGATCAATTAGACTTTATTTTAAAATTACCCCGATGGTGACAGGTAACTCACTAGCTTCTGAGGTAGCCTACTGGAGTTGTGGTTCTTCACCCCTGAACCATGTATAAGAAACTAAGCTAGGGGAAGGTAAGTAACCTGTCTGAAGTCACAAAAGTCATCAGCAGCAGAGCAGAACCTGGGCTCAGGTCTCCTGACTTCAACCCCACGTTCGCTCCACTTGCCATGGTGGTGCTGTGGACTCTAGTTTCTACTGCACATTCAAAGCTAGCATCACAGATGGGAGAAGAAATAAGGAAAAATCAACAGAAAATGTCCTCTCTTCTCAAAGTATTTGGGCAACCTGAGTCTTTCTTATTGAAAAACTTTTATCAGAAACAGAAGTGAATACACTGCATTCTCCAATTATTTTTTCTTTTTCTCATTCAAGGTGGTTTGGAAATTCTCCAATTACATTTATGACAATTGATTCATTTTTTGGAAGGTCCATTTGCTGTGGGGAAATCATTTTATTAGTATTATGCTCCTTTTCCTGAACAAAGACATTTCTGGTAACTGGACTTATTTCTTACAACTCATAACCCTTTAGGAACTAAGAATAATATAAATGAAGGCAGAGAAAGGCTTAGAAAAATCCAAAGGGATTTCATGACCACAGTGGTTGGGAATTGGGTTATAGATAGCTTGTCATGTATTTGGATGAAATTGGGTGCTTTCAGGGTGGTATGGCCATAGACAGCTTGTCTTGTATTCAAAGGTGTCCATTTGGTAAATGCCTTTCATAAGGTTAAGAAGCCCCCTTTCCTTTGGTAACATCTCACAAACTCCTCCCCATTTTATTTACCTTCACTCACTGTTAACAACCAGGCTTATTGTAGTGGGGGAGTCACTCTGCTGAATCAGAGATGTCCACCTGCTAAAGGTTTCATTGGGAGTACCAGTTCTGTTTCTTACCTTGACTCCAACCCTGTCTCTTGGATCCTGTGTCATACTTAGAACCAGCAGATGAATCACAAAATTAGGTAGGTTCTATGCAGAATCGAAGATAAAGGCAGAACATTCTAAGAGACTTGGGAATAAGCAATGTTCCGGGAGCTCAGTTTCACAGCTAGGCTGTGTAGCATCACCAAGGAACATGGCTTTATCTAGTTGTAGAGAAGAGTAGAGGAGGCACATTCATGAGAAATCCTTTAAATCTAGACCTCTACCCCTTGAAAATGTCAGTCCATCTTGTTGAAATTCCCTTAATGATAGGGAAGATACCTTCCTGACTATCTACACTAAACATGCCATTATAAATAAAGAACAATATCTTTGTGATCAAAGATTATTCTGGAAATAGATTCTTCTGGGAAAATCATCCAACTCTCCTGCTGAATGGCCCATCCATATGTATACAACCAACCTTTGGTAGAAATCCTAGAGTTGAATTGATGCCAAAGATTCTTTTGTGGCCGGACCCTATATCAGTACACATACACCTTTGAAGATTTTGTATAAATAAGAATTACAAGTCATAGAGAGGTGACTGTTTGTACATTCATTTGCATCATGCCTGGATTAGAGAAAGAGGAATTCATTCATTTACAGTGTTTATTGAGCACCTACTATTGGCTCGTCCCTGGGTGGGCTGAGCATTGCTGCTCCACTGCAGGTGGGCAGCTCACCAGGATTCATAAACTTCCTATCAGTAAAGCTTCAAAGATACAAAGTTTAAGGAAAGGAAGACCAAGCTTAGAAATGAGGACTTTATTGGAAAGGAGGATAAAGGAGAATATAGGTAGCTATTCTGTTAAGAATCAGGGTAGGGGGCCCTGGGAAGATGGGGAAACCCGTGGGCCCTTTGTTTCCAGTTGCTTTTATAGGGGATCAGGGACCTTTCACCCCCACTTGGAACCCGCCATAACTGAATTGGCTTCTGGGAGCCCCTGCCTAATGTCATTGTTTCTGGTGGTCTACAAGCAGCTTCTTTCTGTCTTTTCTGTTTGCTTGTCCTTGATTTACCTTTCTAGGCCTTATCTGTAGGGTGGCAGCTAGTTGGCAAGACAGTGCCTTATTCATGGTTAGCTTAAAGTTAGTAAGGGGGTGTGTGAGTCTCTATTGTAATAATATATAGTGGGGCTTTTGAGTGAATAATATAGTGATCATAGAGTGAATACACATGTATACATACATACATGTATATATGTGTATTCATATATATGTATATGCATATGCACATGTATGTATATGTTAGTGCACTGGGGGGAACTACATGCTTGTGGCAAAGCCCTTCCCATAGTTAATCAGCCCCTGTCCCCTTCTGTCTCCCATGCACTGTATCGGAGGTGGAGAGGGACTGCTGTTGCAGCTTGGCTCTCTGTCTTCTGCCCATCAGCTCTTTCCCTCTCTGGTCTCTTGGTGCAAGTCCCAAGGTCATTTGGTGCCTTTCTTTGTCTGAAACTGAAGAGTCCTATTATCATTGGAGGCTTCACTCAACTTGTGCAAGGTTAGAGCTCTGCAGTGTGGAGATACATTGGCCCTCTATGCCTCAAAGGTCTCAGGTTAGAGTGGTAGTCGGCAAGCAAGGAAAGCATGCAATGCATTTTCAAGAAAGAGCAGACAAGAGCTGACTAATGATAAATGTATTATTTTATGTGCAAGAGATAAAACATGACAAGTCTTTTCCATCTGAAAATGTGGAAACATTAAGTCAGAAGTAACCAATAAAAGCCTCTTTGGTGTGAAATCAGTTGAGAGAGAACCATTTCTGAGACTTATGGGGACAGTGGCATTTCCTAAGCCGACGTGAGAGTGTCATTTCGGCCGGCAGGTAGGCACGCATTCCC
>RJWT010047009.1:0-11364 GCA_004365215.1 Cuniculus paca | reverse complement strand
TAATATATCTTGTTATCTTCAAAACAGCTGCCCATGCCATCAGATATAATAAAATCAAACCAAACAAAACAATAAACTTTGATTGGTTTTATTCTGCTGTGTTTTATTTGATTTTATTAGGTCTGATGGTGTGGGCAGTAATTTTGAAGATAACAAGAGGCATTATGGTAGCCATGGTTGATTTCCTATTATCTTGTTTTGAAGTCCTGTATCACTTGCACTGTTTTGTTTTGATTGGCTTTATGCTATTTTATTTTGTTTGGTTTTTTTCTCTTAAAAATAAAAATCAAAAAGAAAAAAACCGCATTTACTAAACTCACAATTCAAATACAATATTGGACCCAGCTCCTACCTCTGGCCCTTCTCAAGCTGAGAGCTCTCCCTGTAAACCCACCAGGTTAAGCCCCTTTGAATGAATGTATGGAAGGATCCTCACTTCAGACAGTTAGAAATTCCAACTTCCTGATGGACCAGAATCCTTCACTTCTAAGTCCCCTCCTCTCATCCCTGTGTGATGTGACCCATACCTCCTTGTGATCACATGCTGTCTCACTTTCCCAACCAGTCCCACTGCCTATGAATTCAAGGCCTCCTTTAAGTCAGGCGATTGGGTCTATGAGAGGACATCACAAGATCCCTTGATCCCTAAAGGGGTAGACTGCCCACATAGTCCTCACAGCTCTAGTGGTGGCTTAATTTAGCAACTTTCCTCATTGGGTTCACTTCTCTGTTCTAAAACCTCCCCTAATCTCCTTCCCTATAAGACCTACTTCAATTAAGAGCTGATGCTTACCTCCAATAATATAAGGCAGTGTGTGGAAAAGCTGGGTTGGGTGGGATTGAACCCCAGCCTGGATGGATGATCTGAGAGCTTGGTTTTGTTATGCAGATTTCCTGTTACTACTGTCTATGTCATGGCCCCAGCAGGCACATGAATGAAGGTTCCATGAAGCCGTTCCAACAGCGGCAGCCGGATAGCACAGTCTGTCATCTCCCCACCACCTCCTTCATCTCCTCTTCTCTCACCGCCCCTGCCCTTCTGCTCACCTGGCTTCAAGAAGAAAAAGAGAAATAGAACCACTGACCCACAGGCCTTGACCTGTGTTTGGCATTTCATTTTCTGCCTTTCGCTCTCAAGGCAAAATCATCTGCCACAAGAGAAGGAAATCAAAAAACATCTAAAAGTAAAGAGAATCAGCCATCTTTCTTTATCTTCCATGAAACCAGACTGGGGCATTACATAAAACACGTGTGTAAAACAGCAGCTCCCTTGCTGTGTTTGGATTCATTTCTAGCTGAGAAGCTGTCGTTTCTCTTTTTGGTTTGCTTTTCCTTCACTGGTGAGAAGTTAGTGAGAAGCCAAGACATGGGGCCCTGGGCTTGCTGGCTTTTCTGTCTTGTTTTTGGAGGCTAAGCCCATTGTGGTAAATACAAAGCTATTATAACCCCAGATGGTAGCACACAAGATAGCAACTAGCTATTTTGCAATATTCACTCAATTAATGTGGTCAGGCTGTGTGGGTGTTCTGATTCCAGCACAGCGGCATTTTAAAATTAAATATATAAATTAGCCTTTATTGAAGAAACAGCACTGGAGAAAAATTCCCTGTGTTGGCACAGCAAAATATTAAAAACAGACCCTGGAGGGGACGGGGAATCCCCCGAGGATGAGCAAACTATGGAGTGGAGGACAGAATTACACTATGAGCTGGCACCACTCAGTGCTGATCCCCACAAAGTCATGTCCTGGACTCCAGTGATCATAACAAGGGCAACAAGTACCTTGTCTTCTTTGCCTTAGGTGCATTACTGTCTTGTTCTTCAAAACATCACTTTGAGGAAGATGCCTTCAACATCTCCATTTGGTGGATGAAGAAATTTAAAAATGTTAAGTAACTTGTTCCACTAGTAAAGTGGTCACTCGGTGTTTCAAAGCCAGTCTTAATTCACATAGTAAGCTTTGGACTTGATCCCCGGGGCATCTGATACAGGGCTGGATATTACAGAAGAATTAAGAAAGTATTGATTCACTTGGGGATGAATTGGCTGTGAAGTAGAGACAGCGGTGACCGTGCCCCAAAGGGATCACTATCCATTCTGTCCACCCTACCCTTAAACTGTGTGTTCTTTTCCACTTTGTTTCTTCAGGAGACATTTACTCAGCACCTACTATGTGCTATATACCACCGTAGGTGGAAAGGAGGAACAAGTAAGGCATGTATCCTGTAGTTAAGGAGCTCACAGCTCAGCAAAAGACTCCCAAAGTAAAGAGGTAATGTGATGATGGCCAAACAGTGTGACTTCTTCGTGGGTCACAAGGTTGTGGTCAGGACCAGCTTCCAGGAAGAGGCAACTGTGGGCAGAGCGAGAAGGATGCAGTGGGGTAAAGAGGAGCAGGTACAATGACCTCAACTGGCTAGGGCAACAGAGGGAGCCACACACTGTTGTAGAGGGGAGCAGCAGGACATTGGGAGGAGGCAGGACATAGAGCCCTGGAGGAGGGAGACAGAGGGGAGGAATAGGAGAGGTGGTGGCTAAGGGTGAGGAGACACAGGGATGGTCCTAGCCACCGAGGTCATCACTGCTAAAAAATCAATACAGTGTGACCCGTGTCATTGAGTTCCCTTTGATTTTTTCCCCATTTTTTACTTAAAACACAGGCAAACCAACACCCTAATATTTTGTGGGTAATTTTAGGACAAATTTTAGGACAAAATTTCCAAGCATAAGCTTTGCACTACTCTCACAGCAAAGTTCAAAAAAAGTCTGCCAGCAGATGGCACTAAACATACTAAAAAGGACATCTTGTACTAGTGTGAGCAAAATACAGTATGTGATGAATGTTTAAAAATGTTCTGCATTGTCTCCAGTTTAGTATCTAGTGAGATAGTGGGTCTAGCTTCAATCTTCTGCATGTAGGTAGCCAATTTTACCAGCAATGTTTACTGAAGAGGCTGTCTTTCCTCCAGGATATGTTTTTGGCCCCTTTGACAAAGATCAAATTGCTTAATGTACTTGAAGGTTTTCTGCGTCCTCTCTTCTGTCCCATCAATCCATAAGTCTGTTTTTGTGCTGTCTCTAACTCTTCTAGGATTATATCTAGGAGGAAAATAGATCAAATGGAATTTCTAGTTTTAGTTTTTTGAGGAATCGCCATGCTGTTGTCCATAGTGGTTGTACTAGTTTACATTCCCACTAACAGTTCAGGAGGGTCCCTTCCCCATAAAGCCTTGCCAGCATTTGTTATTATTTGATTTCTTGATGACCATTCTTTCTTGGGTAAGACAGAATCTCAGTGTTGTTTTCATTTGCATTTCTCTAATGGTCAACAATGTTGAACATTTCATCATGGATTTATCGGCTATTTGTATTCCTTCTGAGAAGTGTCTATTCATTTAATTTACTCATTTTTTTTGATTGGGTCATCAAATTTTTTGAGCTCTTGTTATATTCTAGATATTAGCCCCCTATTTGAGGAATAGCTGGCAAAAATTATTTTCCCAACCTGCAGGTTGTCTGTTCAGTCTTTTGGGTGTTTCCTTTGCTGTGCAGAAGCTTTTAAATCTGATATGATCCATGTGTTGATTTTTGCTACTATTTCATGTGCTAATTGGGTTCTTTTCAGAAAGTCCTTGCCTATGGCTTCATCTTCAAAGTTGTACCTATTATGTCTTCCAGCAGACTGATTCTAACACTTAGGTCTTTGATCCATTTTGATTTCAGTTTAGTAAAGTGGTACCTGGGTTGTTGAATGGCTCCAAGTTCAATCTTTCCACTATACAAACTGAAAAGTTTGAAAAAGAATCTGCTCAGTGTTTGTAACTTTGCTCAGTAGTTGAACTGAAAATTCAACTTGGAAAAAATCTGTATGGGCCGAGAGTGAGGCACGTATGGCATCTTGCCAGGGACACAAAGGGGAGATGATGCTTCAGTCTAAGCGCCACTCTCACCCAGACAACATCTAGTGCTCATGCTGGTGCACTAAAACATTCATTGTGTGCTTTTGTGTGTGCTTTATTTGCACAAAATGGCATAACCATGACTCCAAAGAAAGTGATAGCAACAGTAAAGCTAAGAGCAAAACTTTGAGAACTGCAGTAGAATTCAAAGATACAAATCATTGCAAAATTTGTTAAAGTTCAGGAAAAATGCATCTACAAGTGTAATTTTTGGGCTCAGAACCAATTATTTGGTTTTCCATTATTTCTTATGGGAAAAACATGTTCAGTTATTGAACTTGCTGGTGTTTGAACATGAATTTGGAGCAAACTGAGTTTGACAACTGAGGTATCACTGTATACACTGAGATGCATGCATACCTATATTTATAGGAATACAATTCATTCGTAATAGCTAAATCTTGGAAGCAATCTATGTGCCCATCAGATAAAAGCATAAAAAAGTGATATTTACACACAATGGAGTACTACTCTGCCATAAAGAAGGATACACTTGAGTCATTTGTGGGAAAAAATGCACCTTGAGCCCATAATATTATGTGAAATGAATCAAACACACAAGCATAAATATCAGATTGTTTCTCTTATGTGAGAAACCCAAAATGAAAGGAGGAAAATGAGAGATAATAAGAAGTAGGGAGATGGTTCTTTTACAAATGGGAAGGGGATCAAGAGATCAAGGGAGGAAAGAGAAGTAAAAAGGCTAAAAAAAGGAATTTAAGTGTCATGTACATGCACTAACTCCACACAAGGAATGTAATCATTATGTTTTGCATATGTGCAGTAATAAAAAGTACAAAAATAGAAACTGAAGAAAAAATTTCTTACTAGAAAAGCCACATTGCTGTTTATTGCCCTTAAAATACTCCCCTTTGCTTTGAGCATAATAATCCTATTATTCTTGCCACTTTCTGAAGCAGTTGTGGGAGTTGTCTTTGACACAAAATATGGTAAAGGCTGCTGCTGAGTGAAAGGCGGGCTTAAAAAAGCATTATGGTGCATCGTCATCCATCTTATTCACTGGACCTGGTGCTGTGTGACTTCTAGCCTTTCCCCAAATCCAAAAGGACCACAACAGGGGTATATTTTGAATTGATTCAGGACATGCAGATAGCCAGGATAGTGAAACTAAAGACCCTCACAAAAGAGGGCTCCAGAGTTGCTTCAGAAAGTGGCAAAGATGGTGGGGATGAGTGCATTCAAATCATGGGGCGGATTTTGAGGAGCACTCATGGCAATAGGTCTTTTACTGTAATTAAAAAAAAAAAAACCAAAAAAACCCTGAGCATTCACCATCTGTTTTGATTACACCTTATGCATTGTAACTTTTTCAGGAGTATTTCCTTTTATTTATTTTAAAAGTCATTAAACCAGTTTTTATAATACAGTAAATCATTTAGTTAAATACGCAGAATACACTAAAGCTATTGTTCAGATTAAGATGGTTTCACTAGATGTTCATTTAAACGACTGGACTGACTGTGTGATCCGTGCTTAGCTCCCCACAGAAGTGTATGCTGTGTGGTGTACTATGCTTCTGAGGTTTGCATGTCTGGCCTCTACTGCAGTAGAGAACTGTTCTCCATCCCAGGGGTCTGAAACTCTGGCCAGGGCCTGGGAATGCAGAGAGGACAAACATCTCATGGGCGCACAGGCACTCTCCTGACAAAGGCTACTGAGCTGTGGCCTTAGAGAAATTTCTGGGGGGCAGAAGGGGGCCCCATTAAGGCTGTAAAATGAATGATTTCCTTGGTAGCACCACATGTAGGTGGTCAGGAAAACTCATGGAAAACTAGGGTGGGTGACAAGGTCTAACTAGGAAGGGTGACAGCCATTAAGATAGAGGTGGTGAGCTGGGTGTGGTGATACATGCTCGTAATCCCAACACTCTTGGAGAATGAGACAGGAGGATTGGAAATTCAATTTGTTGTGGCCAATAGAGTGAATTATCCAGATGCTGTCTTGAAACTTAAAAAATATAAATGAGTTTCCATGGAGCTCGGTGCAGGATCCCTGGGTTCAATCCCTAGTACTGCAAAAAACAAAAACCAAAAACAGAGAGGAGAGGGAGGCAAGGGTGGTGGGGAAGTCTTCAGGCAAGCACAGGACATCCCAACAGGTCTCAGCTTACTCAGTGTTATAGTTGATACACTGTGTCAACTTGAGAAGTTTAGAAATTTAAGGAAGATACTCAGCAGGGAGCCAGGGTTCTTACTTTGTAAATATCCTAGATTTTGTGAGTGCTACACTGGCCCTGGAGTAGGGCTGGCCTGTATACAATATAAGGGAGGAAAATGGTCTTGCTCTTCCCCACTTTTGCTCTGGCTGCTTTTGCTGGTTGCTGCCTTGAAGTGTTGCCCCTGTGCCATGCCACCCTGCCTTGGAGCCAGCTGATTATGGACTAAAACCTCCACAAACAGTGAGCTAAATAAACCTTTCCTTCCTTCATTTTGGGTGTTGGATATTTTGTCCCAGCCATGAGAGAAAAGTAACCAAGACACTCAGTGAGGTGCTCCAGAGCCAAGGGTCCATCCAGGAGGAGCCCAGCAATGGGTAGAAATGACCAGGCTCACATGTCATGCTGGGTCCCTGGCCAGTGACTACCTGGAAGACTGGACCTGATTGGGCACCATGGTGGCATATAGAGGCTGTGCCTTAGGAGCACATTCTTGTTCAGTAGAAGGTTCCAGAGCTGAGGCACTTTTGTGGCCAACACTCCATGTAAGTTAAAGAGGAAACCTTGTTGTCTGCAGTGCCATCCATACCCCTCGGCCCTCTTTGATGAAGCACTGTTTATGGGCTCTTGCTTTTCCAGTAGTCACAGTGCCACACTGGTCAAAAAGTTAGTTCCTAGGTCCTTGGGTGTGGTTCGACTCAGTATAGTCAGTGAAGGTGCTTCTGGCTTCACCTGAATATTCTCACCATCTGTATGTGAGCCACGCAGCTTGTGGATGGAACGTCAGCGGAAGGCAGTTATGTATTTGTGGGCAAGGGATACGAGTGGATTGCAATCTCAGTGAGCATCATAAGGAAGAAAATATTCATGAAAATGCTTCTAACATAATTCGAAGTGTAATGTAAATGATCTTATTCAGCCTTTTGCATTATTGACACATCTCAGCACTTCCTTATGCAATTGGAAGGTGATAGTGGCTGTAGGTGGTATTAAACAGACCACATGGGTAATACTTCATAATGCATGCATGTAATACCTTGTTTGAGCCTCATAATTATGTGAGGCATGTATTAGAGTTGGTTTATAGGTGAAGGAACATTCTGAGAGTTAAGTGATTGCAGAGGAGGTGCGTGGACCGCTGTCCCACCCCATCTTCCTGTAGATCCTGCTCCCTGCATGGTCAGCCTCCCTCTCACTTCTCAGGCTTAGAGTAAGGACCCTGAGTTCCAGTTCCTTACCGTCCCAGGCTTAGGGTAAGGACCGCGATGTGCAGGTACTTTGCTAAGGCAGCGTATGCTGCCATGCAGTTCTAGGCACCTTAAAGGTCCTCTGCTGCTGTCCCTGGAATGACACGTCCCATGTCCTATTCCTATGTCACCTCCCACATTCCCTGAGGGTATGGATCAGCAGCTCTGATGTCACAGTCTGCTCAAGTGTCCTTCTGCTGTGCCTCAGCATCAAACACAGTGATTGTCACCCACCAGCTTCTGAGTTCGTGAAAAGACTTGAAATCAGGGTGTCTTTAAGGACAATATAGACAGAAGTTTGCATATTGTGTCCCTGCAGCTGGAGGACAATGAATGTTGATTGGATCAAAGAAGCACACACGTATTAATAATTAGTTCAACTCCATTTCAAAGAAAAGCAGTGTTTCCTATTGCATATAACTGAAGCAGACTATTTTTTAAACAAAATTTTCTTTTCAATTATGTGTGAAGGTGAATTTTGTATTTTTAAAATTTAAATATGTAGGGAGAAATGAAAAATAGTAATTTCATATAAGTTGGAACAGGATGACTGATTTGGAATTCTAATCAATGTACTGTGAAAATCTGGTTAAAAAAATGAAAACATAGTCTATTACTATTTTCCCACTGATGATGGGACATGGGTGTCTGACATACAAAGGCCATCAGATACACTTATGGGTTGATCACAAAAGCACAATTCTCAGCATAGGGAGGGAATCTTTGAGTACTTGTCCTTTTTTCCATTTTCATTTCTTTTTGTGGTACTGAGGATTGAACCCAGGGCCTTCACGTTGAACTGTATCCCTCTTTATTTCTTTAATTTTATCTTAAGACAGAGTCTTAGCAAGTTGCAGCCCATAAACTGAGCTTGAAATTGTGAACCTGCCTCAACCTCCTTGAGTGCTGGATTACATGTGTGTACCACTGTGCCCACTTCCTGTTTATTGTTTCCATGAAAGTCATTCATTCTTTTGCCTAAACTGTAGGCTCCCTGGAGAAAAGGAACCAGTCTTGTATAACTGCCTCTTATTTCCAAATCCATTTTATTTCAAGGATAAAAAGAAAGAAAAGAAAGAAGAAGGAAAAAGAAGAAGAAGAAAGAAAAAGAAAAAGAAAAAGAAAAAGAGGAGGAGGAGGAGAAATAAGAAAAAGAAAAAGAAAAAGAAAAAGCTACAACAAAATTTTAAAACACATCAATTGGGGTCACCAATGGTACATACCTTGCACATTGTAGCTGCCTCTTTCTGATTCTCTATTACTGTTCCTCAAACTTATGCTGTAAAGCAAAGACCATTTCCTGATGTACCCGGGTTCTGTGGTTGGTGAACTCAGGCTGGGCACATTTGTATACGAGGAACTGTGACGGCTCTGAGATTCTCACTCACTTGCAAGATGACAAGTCAACCTGCCACAGTTGTGCGGATGCAGGTGCAAAACAGGAGACTCTGGGTTTAGTTTGCATAGGAATGCAGGAATCTGAGTTCCAGTACTTTCTTGTGCCCATTTTTGGGGGCTTAGTCCCACATGTGAGGCAGAGAGAGTGAGGTGATATCTCATACGTAGTGGATGGTATTATAGAGGGAAACCCAGAGCACTGGGAACCGCAATCTTATACAGGGAAGTCCGCAGGCCATGCCTGCCTTAAGCCCAAGCGAGACAGTATCTTTATTAAGGAGGACCCTGTCTCTGTCTTCCGAGGCTGAAAGCAAACTTGCCCTTTGCTTCAGAAGGTGGTGCGGTCTCTTTCTCCTGGTTTGCTGTCAGCATCTTCCAAATGATAATCTGGAACAAAGGCACCAGTGCTTTGCCTAGCAGATATACAGAAATGTGAGAGACTCATGGGGAAGGACCTCAGCTGGGGATCCCCCTGGCTGGGGCTGGAGTTATCTATTGGCTTTTTCCTTCCCATATCTGGTGGCTGAATGGACCGGAAGCCAGTGCTCAGCCGGGATTATTACCTAGAGCCACACTCTTGGGCTTGTGATTGTCACCCCTGCTGGTTATAAGAATGCTACCAAGCACAGCCCATATTCATCAGGAAAGGAGGCAGATTTGGCTCCAGCTGTGGGGGCCTGGCCATGCCACATTGGAGCAGAGCACACAGGGTGAAATACTGTGGTCGTCTTTGGAAAGCCTGCCTGTGAGTGCAGTATGAACACCAGTCTGTGCTCATTGCAGAAATAAGTACGCTCTGGTGTGTGGAAAGAATTCCCTTGTGCAGGCTGCCACACATGCCCTGGAGGGTACCGGGAAGACCATCACCTCCCGGAACTACTGGCTGTGGCCTTGGCACAGTCACCTGCCTAACTGAGCCTTTGCATCCTTGGTGCCCAGGAAAGCACCCGAAACATACAGGCGCCTGTCCCTCCTGCTTCACAGGTAGTGTCGTCGCATGAGCAGAGTCCAGTGAGTCTTGCTTGGGGCTGGGCGAATGGGCCAAGGGCTCAGAGGACTGCTGGGGACACATGTCTGTCGCGGAGGTAGAAGGCTATAGACGGTCTGCACAGAGGCTCCTCGGGCCCTGAGCGGGAGGCACACGGCTTCTAAGTTAATAACATCACCCAAGACTTTTAATTCATCTGAGTTACAGAGGAGCAAGAGGAGCACCTGGCTTTCTGCCCCCCATGGGCTGAACGGCAACAGAACTAAGTGGACCATTACACGGCTTCTGGGCTTCTCCTGGCCCAGGGCCCACTCTACCTCGGGAAACGAGAATGAAAAGTGCATGTGGGGGGATAGAACAGAGGATAAGACTTGAAGGGCGGAGCGAGGAGCAGACAGCTTCAGGCCATCGGTATTACACTATGACTGCATTCGGTTCACTCAAACAGTCGGCGGTACTCTTTCAAGAAGCCCACCAATGCCTTTGCTGTCGAGAATGTATGTAAATGAGCTGGGTTTGGTGGGGCATGTCTGTAATTCCAGCACTCAGGAGGCTGAGGCAGGAAGATCCCTGGGAGTTTGAGGCCAGCCTAGACTACAAAGTGAGTTCAAGGCCAGCCTGAACTGCATAGTGACACCCTGTCTCAAAAAGACAAAAAACAAACAAACAAATAAACAAAAAACAAGGTAAAGGACACCCGTCTTTGAAAAGACAGCTAATACTCCTACTCTAAAAATGTAGTTATTTTCTATTATCAATTAATAGTGCTCTCTATTATTTAAAAACTAATATAGACTTTATCAATTATGACTGAAAAAACTGTTAAAATGGACTAATCTGAAGTTGATACAGCTAATTTATAAAGCATAACAGAACATCTCAAAGGAGAAAATGCCTAGGTTGAAACTTCATCCATTTATTTACTACAGTGCAGAACAATTTTATTTTTAGATATCAATGGGCTTTGTTTTTGTTGACAGTTTTACTCGTTTAACAAAAAGAAAGTCAGGAAAATCACATGGCAACCGGTAGCAATATTATTGGTAAATTGGAGAAAGTATACAGAACATTCTTTGTTTGGAATGATGTTAAAGCAACTGGTCAGTAAGTCTCCCCCATCTAATAACTGTGACATATTCATAGGCAAATAGCACTGGACAGGAACCCTCTAGAGACAGTCAAAGGCTTCTGTCTTACACATGGCCTATCACAAAGGGTAGAGGGCCCCCATCTCCTCACTGGATTGCTCTGAGATCCAGAGACATGCGTATTTTTTATCTGTTGTGCAATAGTTTCTCCAAACCTCTTCTCATGCTCAATACCACTAACATGCCGTCTAGACACTCCTTCATCTCAACGCATGACACATAAGTGGCCACATTTCGCCACTCGGACATACAGGACTAGGAGGCTGGAGGACTCTTACATGGTCCCCTAGTGACACATCCGTATTTCTTGGTGACAGCCAATTTTGCAAACAAACCCCGTGAAGTCTAGCAGCCCACCCCTTGCTTTGCAAACACTATCAGGGCCTGTCCCAGTCTTCTGCTGTCTCTCTCAGGCACACACTCCTGCCTTTGGAAACATGAAATGTCC
>RJWT010047008.1:0-11367 GCA_004365215.1 Cuniculus paca | reverse complement strand
CTAGTTGCTGCCCAGCATTTCATTGCAAGCATCTGTCATATTTTGTTTACTTGTCCACCTGCTCTTGGATTTTCATATTTGTTTCCAGTTTATGGCCCTTATAAATGTGTGAACATTTTTGTACGGGCATATGCTGTTTTCTCTGCTGTGTAAATACTTCTAGAATGACCAGATCAAGTGGCCAAACTGCTACACCACTTCCAAAAGTACTGCTGTGCTCTGCGATCCCAGCCACAGTGCAGGCAGCTCCCATGACTTCTCCCCCTCTCCTCACTGGCATCATCCATCACTTCTCCTTGGGACTTGGGGAGAGAAGCGATATCTCACTGGGGCTTCATTTTGCTTTTCTGTAATGGCAACAGTGTGGGGCATCTCTTTGTGTTCTATTTGACATTCCTCTCTCTTCCTTGGTGAACGATCTGCTCAAAGATCTTTGATAGTGGAGTCCTGTACTTATTATTACTGACTTTGAGAGTTCTTTATTCAGGATCCAAGACCTTTATCAGATATGTGTTTGGCAAATATTCTAATTTCCTGGCCTTCCTCTGGGGTTTGTCCTTGATGGGACATTCAAACACATTGATTCCCTTGCCCCAGCAATAAATGAGTGGTAGGAATGTCCGAGGGTCTGGGCCTGATCCAACCCTTCTCTAAGAAAACAAAAACTAAAACAAAACAAAACAAAAAGTAACAAGGAAGGTGGCTTGTAAAACCTCCTCAAATCTGTCTTCCTTTCCATGATTTTATAGGGATATCATCATGAAAGTCATGGTCACAGTGGGGGTGGCAGTGGCAAGTGGGAGGGAGATTAAGTCTAGAAAAATGCGCACCCAGTGCCTACCAGAGGCTCATTTTACTGATCCAAGATCGCCCTCTAATGGCCCAGGCTCTTCCAGCTGCTGACTCAGTCCCCTGGGGCTCTGTGAGGCCCTAGGAGAAATGGCAATGTCCATTTCAGCTCCTGAGTTTCAGATGAGCCCAAGTGTTTTCACTGGGCAAATATCTTGGTGGAGATGAATGGAAATAGAAGTGTGACAGAAAGAGATGATTTCAGCTTCTCTGGACACGGCTACACATACATCCTCCAGCAGCCCCGGCCTCAGGCTTTTGAGAGGCACAGCTTTCAGTGTGCAAACATTTGGAACCATGAGCAGAGGGAAATCCCCATGCCCCAGATGCTAAGGGTTTACAGTGTAGCTGGTGTCCCCCAGTTCCTCTTGCTCTTAGGTTGAATCTGATCAGTATCCTCCAGATCGGTTCCCTGTCTGGCATGATGTGAGCTTTGGCCTTTCTCTGCCCATGGTGCCCAAGCATGGAAACCTGCCAGCCTTCTCTACTCCTTGTAGGACCACAAAGAGGAGCCTGATGCTGCCACTGATGTTTCAGGAGGTTTGGACACATGCAGGATTCTCAGCACCAGACAGGACAGACACACCCTGCCTAGGCTTCTAGAGATCACCCTGGCTGGTCACTCCTTTCTTTGGTCCCTGACCTGCTGTTTGGCACTGACCACCCCTCCTGTGATCTCCTCCACAATCCCCCAAAAGCCAGAATCCCATGTTCCCTCTCTGGGTTGCCAGGGTACACCCCAACTTCCTGTGACCAACCACCAGGTCTGAGCCTTGACCTGCACATTCTTGATGGCCTGGCAACACCTTTCTGTTCCCAAGCAAAGAAGCTTCAGCCAGTCCTTGATGACACCTCCCTAAAGAGCAGCAAGAGGCTCTAACATGTAGAGGTCCCCAACTCTACTAACTAATCCCTGATGGATTTTGGACATGTTCCTTAATTGCTCAGTGTCTCAGCTTCCCCACTTACAAAAGGGAAAAATAGAAGTTCATACCACACGGCTTTGGAGAGGATGAAGTGATTTAAAACTTTTTTGAGTGGTGCTGATCAAACCTAAGGCTTTTCACTAGCTAGGCAAATACTACATTGAGCAACTCCTACAGCCCTGTGATTTAAAGCCATTAATGGGTTTACAATGGTGCCTGACACAAATGCTCAGTTAATGTTAATAAACACCCCTCCCACTCACTCCACAGACAGCTTGCTCTGAGCAAAATCCAAGCCCAGCCTCTTTGCTGTGCCAGTGGGCCACGTGCGTGGAGGGCGCAGAAGACAAATGCCTGCGCCTCCCCCCCCATCTAGGCAGGTCCAGAGGTCCAGGGAAGAGGGGTTGCCCTGATGGACTGAGTGTTATCAAGGAGGTGGTAGCAGAAGAGGGAAGATGGGGGCAAACAGAGGTCCCACAGCTGGGAACTGTGTTCTTTGGTGGTTTGGATCTATGCAAACTCTTTAGAACTCTGGAAATTGTCAGCGATGGAGTGAATAAAGGTACCTGACCCACTCACTTGTTGGAGACAAGAGGAAGAGAAAATGACATTTCAGTAGAGATACAAAAGATGAGTTCTCTAGATAAAATGTGCAGGGAGATGCCAGAAGGACATCAGACCAAAGGACCAGCATGTGTAAGGGTTGGCTATGAGGAGAAGTGCGACCCACAGGATTCTCAGTTGGATGGAGCCCTGGAGCCTAAATGGTGGTGGCCAAGGGATCTGAGGTCTAGGATGAAGTCAGATGAGTAGTGGTGGTCCAATCAAATAAAACTTTGAATTCGTCATCCTGAGATTGGAAGGTCTTCAGTGAGGACATGTGACCCTACTCTATTATCTCCTACCCAGACAGGGATTTCAGACACCCCAGTGGGACTCACACCTTCTAAAAATTCCAGCCACTAGATCCTGCTCCTATGACTTGCAATGTAGATGCACAAGAAGCTGATCATTCTGAAGAATGAAAGGGGTTAGGCCAAGAAGCCCAGGGAGGGCAGGGACATGGCTTTCCTGCTTGTGGTGCTTCATCCTCAGTGATGTCAGCAAGTGGGGATCTGGAAGACAGGACTCAGGCCTCACTGAGCCTCAGCAGCTTGATTTATCTCCCCAGGGGACAGAGCAGAGCAGACACAAGTGCGCATGCTCAGGCCTCCTAAAGCTGGGTGCAGATGCCTGGGAGAGGCCATCGGGTGCTGAGACTGTTCATTGACCAATCAGTCTGATTTTTAAAGGCCATCAGTCCCCAAATTGGATTCAGAAGAGCACAAGATCTGGGTGGTGATACTGGGTGTTTCAAGAACAGAGCTTTGTCGTGAAATTGGAGGGACACTGTATGTAACACGAGGGGTGCTGGATGCAAGGAAAATTTCATAAAAATTCCAACGCTAGCCAAGAAAATTCCAAGGCATGAAGTCGGTTCTCACAATCCTTCCCTATAAGAAAGGAAGGACAAACCAAGAGTAAGAACGACATAATTTTATGGTAAAAGGCCTTTCCAAGAAAGAACAATTGGCAACTTTATACAGACATGTTACGACGACTTCTCTTTTCTTATTTTTTATTGTGACCCTATTGCAACTTCGGCCCAGGCTGCCATGGCCATGGCCCCAGTCAGGACTGGGGACATGCTCATTTGTGACCCCTCCAAAGCATGCAGGGCCAGCATGAGTCCCTTCATCACAGGCTGCATGTGACTGCCCTCTACCAAAGTCTGAATCTCCTGCAATGGGTTGAATGTTTGTGTGCCCCCTAAAGTCACAGGCTGAAATCCTAACTCCTAAGATGATGAAATTAGGAGGTAGGGTTTCAGGAAGGTGCATAAGTCAGGAAGATGGAGCTCTCATGAATGGAACTAGTATTTCCATAAAAGGGACCTCAGAGAGTGCCCTCCTTCCCTTGGCCACATAAGGACACAGCCAAGTAGACAATGCCATTGCTGAACCAGAAAGTAGACCCTCACCAGAGACTGGGTCTGCTTGCCCTTGGTCTGAATTTCTCAGCTTCCAGAACTGTAAGAATTAAGTTTCCACTGTTGAAATGCCACTCAGTTTGGGGGTATTTTGTTATAGCAGCACAGACTAAGATAACTTCTTCCCAAATTTGCCCCTCCCTTGTGTGGCCCAATGCTGGAATTCTGGGCCCGGTTGGCACCAGGCCTGAAGTCTGTGTGGGTCACGGTAGAGCTGAAGAGTGGTATTGGTTGCAGCTCAGAGAAATGTGTCCTGGCCTCTGTTCTGTCACCAAACACTCATGACCTTGGACAGATCAGGGACTCCTTCTAGACCTCAATTTCCTGACTTTTACTGGGCTGAATGCCAGATGATCTCCTAGCTCCTCTGTCCTCTGGTAGTCAAAGAATCTGAAGGAAAAAAAAAGAATCTGCAAGTTCATACAGGGAGGCCTTGTGCAGACAGTCAGAAAACTGGTGCTAGTTCTACTGTGATGTTCTGATCTTGGGAGGTGAGAACAGAAAACAAACATTAGCCATGCATACCATGACTAGAAACCAAAGATAATATCCAGTGTTGGTCAGCAAGGCCTGCAGCAGAGAGCTTTAGTCCCAGACTGAGCTGAGCAAGATAAATTCCTAAAGTAAGCATCCCCTCCTCCCATATGTGGGTTGTAGGGTTAATTTTATGGCATAGTTTTATGGCAAAAGGCCTTTCCGAGAAAGAATAGTTGGCAACTTCACGCAGACATGTTACAATGACTTCTATTTTCTTATTTCTTATTGTGAGCCTATTGCAAGGAGGGAAGGAAACCCCCTTGATGACAGTGCTGGGGGAGACAGACCAGCAAGGAGGGCTGATACTTGTGAGCCAACTTGATGCACTGTGACTGTCTTTAGTTGTCATCATTAGAATGACAGCTACAAATCACCACAAGCCCCCTCTGTTTCAGCCCCTTCTCAGGTTCTCGGAAACACTGAGCCTGGGGTCCAGCACACAGTAGGTGACCATGCTGGCTGGGCTGACTAAGCTGCCAATCCCAGAGGCTGCTGCTAATATCTATTTTTGCTCTTGCTGAAACAGTGTCTCCTCACATTTCTGCAGTTCACAGCCCAGCTCGTGGAGAACTTCTAAGAAGGAGATTAAAGGAGAAAGTGGATAAGGCTGCTGGCATCCCCAGGACGGAAGTGTCATCCCGGAAGGCCCACCTACTGTGACCAGGAGGCCTCCCTCCTGCCGCCAAGGCCAGTTGGCATCTTTATGCCCCGAGCCCAGTATAAAGCAGGCATTTCTGAGAAGCCTAGAATAAATCCTGCCTGCACGTCCCTGTCCTTTTCAGGCACCTCTCGAGTCCCAGCAGTGACAGCTGCTCTGTTTCCATCAAGGTCCAGCTGTTTTAATAGAGACTTTAAATAACTCCCTTGGCTGCTAAGAAATTTATGTCCTGCTGAGACACGTGTACTGTGAATAGACACTTGAGAGAGGTTTAAGGCCAGGTGGCTGTTGGACAATAACTAGGAAGAAACTTCCCTATCCTTCTATGCTCCCATGTGGAGCAGATGTGCCAAGCCATGAGTTGGGCCTGGGTAGAGGGAGAAAAACCAGTCATGTACCTGTGTTCCAGGAGGTCATGGTCAAATGTGTGAGGCAGACCTGCCAGCAACACTAGCACTCACCTGCGAAGCACCAGCCTAGAGATCACAGCAATGGCTGTCATTCCATGAGCACCTGCTATGTACAGTGCTACTTGTTTAGAGCTTGCTATGTGCTGGGCATGAGGCCCAGTGATTCATACGCGTCTTTACTACCCCCACCACAAACTCCCTGCTGCAGGTGAGTAAAATCATTCCCATTTTACCAATGAGGACACCGAGGCTCAGGGAAATGTTGGCAAGTGGCTGAGTCAAGGTATGCTCCATTGCAAACAGCAACAGAAGAGCCAGCCCTGCAACCCCGCATAGGGTGTGGTCTGCCTGGGGTGGTGGTAGACTGAACCAAGTGGTCAGAGTCAGAGGGGTGCTGCATTGCGCCAGTGCTGTTTCCCTCAATTGTAGAAGTATTGGAAAGTCACCCACACTACTCTAGGTGAGCTTGGTCCCCACAGCCCAGCAACCAGGAGTTAGGTTTATCTCACACATTAATTACCATTATATTCCTGCTTAGAATCCACTCCTCAGCCCCCATTCCTTCCTTAACTTTAAAAACTCTGCCCCTCCCTCACCATTTACCCTCTGTCTAGGTGCTATGGCCAGAATGGAGCTGAGCCCTGCAAAACTGGCTCCAGGAGTAAGCATGTGACTTGGGCTGGCCAATTGATGACTTTCATTGGCTTAGATTCAGTGATTGGCTCAGAGATAACATGTGATCCAGGTTAGTCCAATCAGAGCTTGCCCTTGGATTTATGCTGATTGTGGTGTAAAAGACACCTCTCCTTTTTTGTTTTCCATGTAAGGTTGTTAAACTGATCAGACTCAAAAGTGGCATTGCTGGTGTTCATTGTAGGAGGACCCTATCTAAAAATGAAGCCAACAGAGATAAACGAATCTCCAAAAGCCAGAGGAAAATAGAAAGAGATGTCAGGATAGACTGAATGGGAGCCCCGTGAGAGCAGAGACCTCAACTGCTTTGCTCCTCACTGTACAACCAGTGCCAGGATGTGGCCTGCACGGGGTAGGTCAACTGCTTGAGCTCTGTATTTAGACGGGAGTGAAGACAGTGCCCCTAGACATTCCAGTTGCATGAACCATATACTTTCTTTTCTGCCATCAGTTTGTCACTTGTTTCTGTCATCTAAAAACAGATGGATCCCATCTCTATCCTACTGTGCAGCCACCACCCGAAAACACAGACCCTGCTGTATAATAGACGCTATGTAAACATGAGTGTACGGAAGGGCAAATGTAGAAAACAATGAATGAACCAGGCCCCCTTTTCCTATCTCCCCCAACACCCTCCTCTCCCCACAATCTGCAGATGACCTAGTTGGGACCATAACCCTGCAGACCAAAACTTGTTGGTGACTCTCTGGTTGCCCCCACAGCAGCCACAGTGTCTCTCTTTGAAGGTTGCTGGCATTTCAGTGAGTGCAGCACCCCCAGAGATGGTAGAAACAGATTTGGAGCTGTGAATCTGTGGGTCTAGGGAGTAGACCTTGCCCTTTTGGTTGGTTGATGCTGGAGAAAGACAAGAATAGTGACTCTGCACAGAGTTGTGGCGTGTGCAGCAAGTCCGCACAGAATAAACGAGCCTGTTGGATGAGACAGGGCTGAAATCTCCACTGTGCCCTTCACCACTCATGTGATCTCGGGTCAACCACACCTCCTCCTCCTCCCTGTGTAAGGAGTAAATGGTGTGAGGGTCCAGCTCTGTGGCTGGTACACAGTAAGTGCACAATACATAACCTGGGCCTTGGGGTGACTCACTCGCCTTGCAGACTTGGAAATGGCTTCACAGAGTTGATGTCACCTGCCAGAGAGTTGCACAGAGACTCATGGGGTCTGACCTGAGCTCTCTGACTCCCTGGCCAGTGTCCATCTACCATGATCTAGGTTCTTAGGAGAAAGCTGACAAGGAACTTCTTGCATCTCCCAGAGGAGCAGGGGTCCCCACAGTTTGCCAAGAGCCAGCTGCCAGAGCATGTGTCATTCAGGAGGGCCCCAGTATGCCCAGAAGGGTGGAATGCTCTGAAGAGAGCACCACGGGCAGGTTCTCTGGGAAGGGACTGTGAACACATCGGTCAGAACATTCTCCCTCACTGTTATGGCTTGGATCTTAAATGTCCCCCAAAAGCTCATGTGTTGATGGTTTGTTTCCCAATGCAGCAATGTTCAGAGCTGTGACCTTTGGGAAATAATTGGCTCATGAGAGCTCTGACTTCATGGGCAGATTGATTCATTTATAGATTCATAACATAATAGGCTATTGGAGGTGGTGGACACTTTAGGAGCTGGGGCCCAGTGGAAGGAAGTGAGTCATTGGGGTCCTACCCTCAAAGTATATTTCGTCCCCAGCACTCTTCCTCCTTTCTGTGTTTCCTGGTTGCCATAAGGTAGGCAGCTTTGCTCCACCCTATTATCATTGTCCAGCTGGTAGGCTCTTCTCTCAATCCAGAGAGAATTATGAGGTAGAGAGTTGTTGTAGTTATATTTGCAAGAGAAACAGATTTAGTGCAGGACACAGAAATTTATAAGATCAGCTGGCAATATCCACCCACAGAGTCAAATGTAGGAGAATGCAAGAGATCTGTCCACACAGCACTAGGGATCCAAAGAATCCCTAGGCCTAGAGCCCACATCAATGTCCCATGCAAGTCCGCATCAGGAGGAAAGGAATCTGTGATGGAAGACTGAAAGGTCTGCTCTGGAAAGCCCAAGGGCTGATGTTGGAAGTTGAAACATGCTGGAAGCTGAAGGTGAAGACCGGAGCTCAGCCAAAGAGAACAGCTGAAGCCCCTCTGAAGAAAAGCAGCCAGAATGAAGCTCTTCCAAGGAAAATAAGCTGAAATCCTTCCCTCCCATTCTCCTTTATACTATTACGACAACAGTCATTCTTAAAGTGCATCTTCCATGTCCAGAACCACGCTGACCCAGTTTAGCTGGGCATTCCCTGCTCAAGTTGACAATTAGTTAACCACCACAGGAGTCAAAAGAGGACTGAGCAAAAGTGTTTACTGTAGAGCAAAAGCAGAAAGCAGCATTTATGGTAAATCAGAAGCAAAAAGTTCCCTGGCAAGTGAATCTAGAAGAAGTCCCAAAAAGGGTTGCCAAAGGGATTCTTTTGTTTAGGGGCTTTTATACCCCAAAATGACTACATCTCAGCTAAGTTGAGATCTACCTTTAGAGTTATAACCAGGAAAGACTAATGTACAAATAGGCCTATAGGAACTCAGGGTAGGTAGCAGTGTACTTTTGTATGCACCAGTAATGATAACTTTAAACAGAGCAAAGACATTCTTTAGGGAGGTATGAATATCATGTTTTTTGGCAAGAAAATCCTGCCAATCTAATGAGGGTTTTGTTTCCTGACCTGGCCTTGGTCATCAATGACCAAATCTTTCCAGCTGCCTCTTTGGCTTGGCCTCCTTCAGGTACCCCGGCTGCTTGACCTGTATGTGAACCTCTCTTTGCCAGAACACTTCCCACACTCCCTTTTCCTTAGGGGCCAGTGTTACTCTGAGAAATCTTGTTACCCTCCCACAGGGCCCTGGTCATCCTCAATAACCATGTCTGGGTGCTTCTTATTAGGTTAGGAAATGACATCCAAACCTTAGAAAACGGGACCTAAGACCAACCACACCAACATAGAGGGCTCATAGCCATTTTTTCCAAGTCTCTTATTATTTCTTTGCTTCACTTTCTCTCGTATTCTGTCTCACCACAGTCTGAAAGCAATGGAGGCAATGGAACTAGCTTACCATGGACTGAAGGCTCTGAAACCGTGAGCCAAAATAAATCTATCTGCCTTGCAAGTTATTTCACGTATTTTGTCACAACAACAGAAAGCTAACATGTTCTCACTGGACACTGTGTGCCCCCACAAAAATCATATCTTAACTTCCATTACCATGGGATACACACATACATGCATGAATTAATGAATTCAAATATATCGTTTTACATGGAGCAAAAGGAATACAGGAGAAGTAAAGTGAGTTGCCCAAGGTCACGCAGCTGAGCATGGCTGAGCGGGCTCAAACCTAAGCCTCTGTCATTAAGGCCCTTTTGCCTCCCTAAGCAGTTTATGACTCCCAGATGTTTAGGCCCCTGTTTCTGGAATTCTCCAGGAAGTAGTTCAAGGTCTTCCTGGGGGTAACCCCACATCCCAGCCTTTCTCCAGATCTGATGGAGCTGGGTCCAGGTCTTGGTAAGAGTCAGCTCCCAGGTAGAGGGTGGAGGGCAGGAGGGAGCAGAGTTCTGAGGAGTGTCCTGGTCTCTTGGTTTGGGCCTGGTGCTCCTAAATAGAAGCCAGGGTAGTGATACCCTTGTGCATCTGCTCTAAAGGGGCCACAGTCTCACAAGTGGCTCTGATGAGGCCATTAGACCATATTCCACCAGCCAATCAGGCCCACCTGCCACCCTGACAATCCTACAAAGTGTCCCATAAGTCTGAGAACTGTGCAGCCCATGGCCCTGCAATTTCCCTTGCAGATTTCCATGTGAGCAGCATCCTGTGTAGGTAAGAATCCCCCATTATGTCCACAGCTGGGGAAATTAGTCCCTTTCACTTCCCTGTTCTGCTTATGACGCCCCTTTCCTTATAATGAGGTTACAGAAGCAAAACAACCTTGCACGGGCCTAAAAATATGCATCAGCTCAGCTGCAGGGGGTGACTTGGGATTATTTTGGGAGCTAGATGCCTGTGTGGGCAGGAGACACATCCGTTCTCTGCAGAGCATTCTGCTAGACACAGGCCCGGAAGCTGAGTTTGCAGTCCTGGTCTGCATACTCTTGCACTTCCTGTGACTGGGATTTGGCAATGCCATGGAAGGGCAGACCCTAAGGTTGGCACCAAGGACCTGAGGATAGTGGGGCGCTTCCGTAAGTATTGTGCCAGGCCTTTTCTTGGGTGGCAAGGACAAATTCTATCTGAGAACCAGGCAGCCCTGGAGCAATAACAATAGCTAATTCCCTTTCAAGCTTATAGGGTTCCACGTACAAATCTACCCACTTTCCATTTATTGATGTATTTATCTTCACAGTTGCTCTCTGGACCTGACACTTACGCACTGCCAGAAGATGGGCAAGCACCACAAGAGCTTATGTTGAGGAGGTGTTTATAAAGTTATGAAACTGTGGGGAGGCTGCACCACTGTTCCAATCAGGCCATACTCCCTTGTACTTCAGCTGACAGCTAGACTCATTCATTCAATAATCATGACCTTGGAATAAAGTTCTGCCATTCTCTCTCCTAGTGCTGCCTTCTTCTAGCCACATCCATCTGCTCTTTAACACTCCCCAGGTGCCTCCTCCAGGAAGCCCTCCCTGATTCTCAGGATAGTAACACCCCACCACACACACACACAAACACTTTACTCTTATTATACCCTAGAAGTGTCTCTGGATCATCACTGCTGACTCTTGGCACTGTCCAGGCCAGGGTCCAACAGAGAAGAAAGCCCAGGGGACACCACAGTGGCCTCAGACATGTGGAACCTCGAGCAAATCATACAGGGAAAATGTTTGTCATGGTGTTCCTTGTTTCCATGCAGAAATCTGCCTGTGAGGGTCAAAGTCACCCTGGCAAAAGCTGTCCCTCAAGGGAAAGGCATCTGTTCTATCTTCTGCATGACCTTGGACAAGTCACTCAAGCACGCTGAACTTTAGCTGAGAGTGGAAGACCTTGGCTCTGTGCTTCAGCCTGCTGGGTTTAAATTCAAGCTGCACTCAACTCTAGACCTTGCTGCTCCCAAAAGTGACAGTTCCATCAGGGGGAGGCTATAGACACTTGTGTCCCACCTCCCCAAGCCCTGAGGAGCTGGAGTCTGCACTTTAACAAGCACCCATGGTGGGGTATGAGCAACTGTAGTTTGAGAAACCCTGTCCGGCTGGCAGAGCAGGCCCAGGTGTTAGAGTCCCACAAGAGGC